>QFEL01010928.1:0-10519 GCA_003316195.1 Neoboletus brunneissimus
GACATAGAACTACTATTCATCCCTGGAGATGATAATCCAGCAGATATGTTCACTAAGAACCTTGGACATGTTAAGTTCGAGAAGTTCCATTCTCAACTTGGTCTTGAATTCTACTTGCCGGCTTGATGCTTTGCTTGCCTGTGTGACTTTCCTATACCTCTGACCCTGATTGTATCTGGAATACAAAGCGAGGGGGAGTGTTGAAGTATAGCGTAGTTACACTAGTATTTAGTAGTATTACATAAGCATGTACCTTCGACTACTTAGTTTGCAAGTCCCAACTGAGTTACAATAGGAGTTTCAATTCTACTTGAATATGAACCACAACCATCAGTCCCAACCCCAGGTATGTAGTTGTAGGGCCCTTTCTCCCTTGATACAGTGCTTACCGCACTGCATCCCGTTATATGAGGCCACTTGATCCTCTCAACAGATACAGATACATACATAAACCATTGAGCAAAATAGGGAAGATCCCCAGATGTGACTAGTGAAGGTCCAAGATGTCAGGGCAGAGGAGCATTCCAGGATCAACACAGGAATGGCCATAAGGCAAGGGCAAGGATAGAGGAAGTAACTCAGAATAGGGAGGTAAGGGGGAAAAAGATCTCCTGAGCAGAGGCAAGATATAGAGCCAAGTGAGAGTGTAAGGTGGTGAATCTACCTGATTACTCAGAATCACATGAGTAAAGTGAACTGTTATGGGATTCGCAAGATGATGTGTAGAGTATCATAGAGGTAGAATGGGGCCATCGTCAAGATAGCCCCTTGTTTTAAGTATGCTACTACAATACATGTGATATATCAATCACATGTACCAGACTAATGTACTAGGCTACTTATGGGCCTATTGACCCCTAACAGAGAGCAGCATAGGAGAACATTGGCAACCTCCCTAGATGAGGGAAGGGACAAGGATGAGGACAAGGGTCAGGGTATAGGTGTGAGCACAGTTCTCACAGGTGTAAGACAGGGGCAGAGATGAAAAAGGGATAGGGGCTAGGACACATTGTAACAGAAGGTGGTTGGGAAACTTATCATTTAGGAATAGAACATATGAATAGACCTTGTCAAATATAACAGAATGAGAGCATCAAAATGACCACTGGTGTGGCTGCTTGGAGGCACAAGTGAGGTTCCAATGGTTGCAAACAGTCCCAATCAGGTGAAATATTTTTAGACATCATAGATGTGTGGTCTAAGAGACCATTTGCTACCTACAAGATAAACTGGTCTCTTAGACTGTCTATTGCCTCCAAGAAGTGCTGCCTGAGGTGCATCTTTGGTAAGATTTTGTTGATCTGGATTACAACAGATGTCTTACTACATAGCTCACAGACCCTTGGGCTCACTGTGGGTGCAGGATCCATTCCATGGCTGAAGTGAATTTTCTTGATTTACAGAAAGCTCAGACATCACTATCAGACAATGCCTGCATCACGAGTACCACACATTGCTTAGATACCCCATATGTACCTTCACAAGTAGGCTACCTTGGAATAAACCCTTAGCAGGGTGCGCTGGGTCAAACTTCCCATCCTTGTAGAGAAATCTTCGCCACAAGTTGGCTATTATGAGGTATTCGGGGTGCCAATCATGAATTTTATCTCGTTGCCTTCATTAGGGATTTACAATGCTGCCATTTATCACACACAAACTGTTATGTTCCAACCGGGTAAGCTGGAGATGTAGACCTGGGAGCTTCTCCTAGTCGAGGAAGTCCTGATGGGAGCACCAGACAACAGTAGAAGAAGATCAAAGGGGTGACATTGGGTGTTGGTGCAAAGTACAGGTGCTACAATGCGAGGGGGATACCCAGGTAAGGTCAAGATAAGGAATAAGTGTATGAAGAGGTCCGTTATATAAGTAGGAGAATCAAGAGGAGCCCGAATGTGGGCTAAGGGCATGGGCGGAGGGTGGGGATGTCAGAAGGACGCACAAGCCAAGGTGACAAGTGTGAAGTGAATGAAGGTAAGGGCCATGTAAGCGGGGTGAAGGGCAAAATACAGCATGACGTCGGTAGGACACATGACTAGGGTAAGGGGTGAGCGTGATAGCTGCAAGGGGTATGGTAATGAAGAGTGTCAAGGTGAAATAGAAGCAAGAGAAAGCGTACGAGGGGACCAGGGGGAGATCCTGGGCAGATGCGAGGACAAACGACAGTGATGGGGAAGATCCCCAGATGTGACCAGTGAAGGTCCAGGGTGGCGGGGAAGTAGGGCATTCCTGGATAGGCATGGGAACGGGTCTATGGCGGAGGGTAGGACGGAGGAGATAACTTGGAGTAGGGCGAGGACGAAAGACGAAGGGTTTGAGTGGTGTCTAGTTGAGAGACCAAGCAGGGGGGTCACGTTAGGAATGGTGATGGTCTCCCTAGGCGAGGACTAGGGGCGGGGTGCAGGTGCAAGGGTGGCTCTCACAGGTGTGAGACAGGGGCTAAGCCGAAAAAGGGATAGGGGTTAGGACGAGTTGTAACACAAATCAATGCCATATGGATGTACTCAGGATTATCCCACTCATATTCCACAGGACATATTCTTCTTGCTGTGACATTGTTATGGAGTCCATGGCCTATCTTGTCATACAGTGTGAGTGGGGGGTTGGCCAGGTCATTTTCAGTTAGCCACATCACTATAGTGGTTTTGAGCTGGGTGGCATCATCACTGCAAGCAGTGTCTGCTCCTTCCATTAGCTGAGGCACCAAATTCAAATGATCCTATCAACAACCAAAAAAACTGGATGAACATTACCTGCTTTGTAACGCTGTCTAGTTGACCAATATTATTCAGGTCGAGTACCCATTCACAGAGTCCTGGGATCCACTTCATCAATTTTTGGTAGCTATTGTATAACTGGTTTTCCCTATACATGATCCATCAACATAGCAAATTAGCAATAAGATTTTCTTACTGTTCAGTATGAATATGATCCCCCCCATTTAAGGTGCCCTGCTGATCTGCCTCGCTGATCATGTCGCCGACATTATCGCACATGCTCACCAGCCTCCTAATAGCTCTTCCACAGTGCCGCCAGCCACTTGACCTGGTGAAAACATTAATGCCCGAAGCTGCAGCTGAAGAAAATTGAAACCACTTACCTGGGGGCTGTTCCTTGCGTTACAGTGCTCGAATCACACAGTTGGTGGACCTCTTTCTGCAATGCAAGGATCTGTTGCTGCAATGCAGGTGTTGAGGGTGGTGCCAATGCTATTACTACTGGAGGCATTACAGCGTTGACTGCAGTGGGGCTGGAGTTAGTTACCATGGTAGTATGGTAGTTTGCCCCTCACAAACTGCTACCTTTTTATTAGGTAGTTCCACAGAAAGAAAAGTTTGACTGGTCCAACGATAACCTGGTTCCTAGAATCTCAATCATAACCCCATAACCTACAACTTGTATGACAACAAGTGGGTTATGGCATATACCTCTTGCGGAACATTCATAAGCAAGGGGAAAATCCCAATGCATTCAGGTATCATACCAGTAATCACTGAATGGCTCCTGTGGCTGGGCATTTGCAAATGACTGTAAATGCAGAGGAATGAGGGCATACCAAGAAAGCGGCCCACTTGTGGGCAACGACCACAGGGACGAATAAATCACAGGAGGTGGTGGCATACAACAACAGAGGGGATTGAGTTAGGGCTGCCCCCTAGCAGGGAGTGACCATAGCAATGAGTGAATCATGTGGTAGCAGTGTACAACAACAGGGAAAATTTGACCCTCCTGCTTTACACTGCCCAGTTGGACACCAAGGCAAACTGGTGGTGGATGCCTGGGCAAGAAGTATAAATGCAAGATTGAGGAGACCGACCCACCAATACTTGTCGAATAATGTGCCTCCAACTTCCCCTTGAGCTTGAACGCCACATATTCCTCATGCTCAAGGACGAGCCTGATGTCCACCACTATGCCCTGGTAGCAAAATGTGTCCAAGTATGGTAAGTAATTCATGTACTTCTGGGGTAATATTTCTTACCTTGAGTTCAAAGGCTTCAGCCTCACATCAGCCTCTCAGTTTGACTGTGGGATCTTCCCATGGCAGAAAAATACTTAGCGTTCTTGAAGGAGCTCATGTCCGCACACCTCTTCGACGTGTGTGAGCTCTACATTGCAAGATCTGTCAGCATGTCCACAGTGGCCGAAATCCTCTACCTCTGCCCAGAACTCACCGTGCTGATGATTGCATTCCCCTACCGCCATATCAACAAGGTCGCTAAGAACCCCTTACTAGTTCTGCTATACGCAATGCGTGGCCTCAAAAAATTGACTATTGGTTTAATGACGACCCACCACGAGGATCAAGTAGTATACTTACTGGAAATCTCAATCTTGCAGAACATCACCCATCTGCACCTTATGGCTGATGGGTCTGTGGCATGGACTATTCCCCTCAGTTTTAATGACCTATGAAATATTACACACCTCTCTATGAGTTGGGGCACTACGCACTCCTGCACAGCCAGGCTGAAAGCTTTCCTGGCAAAGGAAACCACGGTGGTCTTGGTTCTGTGGCACAACAGTCTCCACTTTGCTTCATCGGTGATTGAGGATCTTCAAGCTCAAGGACTCATCAATCGGCAGTTGGTGCTGTTAGACTTGCAATTCACTTGGCAGTACCTCAAATGTGGCAGGTTTGGGGTCCATGCTGAGCGTGTAGTTCAGTGGCAAGTGGAAAATAATAGTGAGCCAACTCACGATTCTAAATCACCTTATTGCTGACACTAGTCTTGAATAGGGGATGCTTTTACCTGTCCAATGTGCCTGAGACATCCAAGGCTGTGGAAGCTACTGTTAAATTGGGCAGACAAGTGAGCCAACTGGTAATCTCACTAAGTATATAAAGTCTTTGTCAGTCGGAAGCGGGGTACAAGGAGACCGTGGCTGAGGTTCCTACTTAATGTATGTGCACCTGTCATTGTGTTACGGACCAGTAACTATGATATTCATTTTCACCTTATCCTATTATTTTACCACTTATCATTTTTCTTTATCTTATCAGATTAGATATCTGATTCATATGATCTGATCTTATCTTTCCTTTTATCTAAAGATCACTCATCACATCACAGGAGATAACATCGTAACCACTCGGACTCCTATTCCATTCATCACGTGACCAATTGTCACATGACTCATTCCTCGTATCTATAGATCTCCCGATCAAGATCTATCTCCATTTAGTCTTATTACTGACACTTCTATTTAGACTTTCATATATCTATAGTAGGTTATATTATTTCTCACACTCATCTCCGTGCAGTGCACATCATGCTTCTCTTCCATTCTGCCACACCTCATGTGTTGCATGACTATTTAATCTCCGCTTCTTCCATTCCATGATCCATGCTTCTACCTCATGTATTTAATTACCGATAACCCTAGATCAGAGATCTAGATACCACATGTACAAACAGTAGTTTAGTATATAAAGAACCAAGAGGCTACGACTGTACCCCAGTCTAGTTCTCTTGGGAGTTACCTGCAAAGGTTTTATTACACTCAAAGAGTTCCCTCTATCAGCGACTTTCCTCCAAGTCTTAGTTGGTTGTTGACTTGCCTAAGCATTAGCTTTGGGTCATTTCACATTGCATCTGGAGTGAATAAGGCCGGTGAGATGATCAGAGACGAGTGGCACTTACAGTTGACCAGGGTATCATATACCGCAACTCCGACCTCCGGAACCCTCTCCGACCTCTGTACATACGTCCTCCGGTGCGTTCTCACCCAGGACTTTACCTCTGACCTCTGACCTCCGGACTTCGACCTCCGTACATAGCTTCTATATATATCTTAGTTCCACTTCCTAGATACCTCCGACCAGTGTTTGCTTATCGAACACAGCTCTGGCTATGTACATCCCGGCTTCAGCATTCCGACTCTCCGTCTTACTCATTCGTTACTAACTCCTTACTAATCTGCCCAATCTCTGTACTATATAAAGTGTACAATTCCGTAGTAAATAGTTAGCTCAAATATTGACTTTGATACAGACTCCAAACCCTCCGAGTCTCATCATCATCTCCTACCTCCTCTCAGCTCCGAAATCCGAGGCAACCGTGATCAGTAAGGGCGCACCACATAAGGTGAAGCCAATGCCTCAACACCTCTGAAACTCCGGAACATCAGAGTTACCCCCAAGGAGTCCAGCACGGTCTTAACACAGGGGAACCGTGCAATTGTTGAGTCCGAGGGGTGTCTAGATCCATGTGGATCAGTAAGAGTGGGGGCAAGGAGAGACATACCAAGATGTATACAGAAGTCCACCGGGAGGAAACAGGTGTAATGGTAAGTGGTACATGAGGGTTGGTGCAAAGAGAAGTGGTGGGACAGACGAAAAATAAAGGGTGGAAGAAGGGACAAGGAAAGGAGAGGGTCAGATGGATAAGGCAGAGAGGTAAAATTGTATGATGAAGGCAGGGGGAAAATAGGTGAGGAAAGGAATGAAGAAGGTATGGACAAGGGAAGAAGATAACGCTCCGATGAGTCTTCAACCCCACTGTCACTCAATATGAGGTGGCAATGGGGCGACTCAATGAACACAAAGTCCAAGAGCACTCTGGGTGCGACACCAAGTCAGACCACCGAGATCAGAGTGAGTGGCACCAAGCCAACTCGATGGAAAAATAAAATCGGGGCTGGGGGCTTGATGGATTGTCCGAGGTAACGCAATCAGCACCCTGAAAGGCTATTGGTGGGCAAAGGGCCAGGAGAAGGGAGAAGGGAGAGTATGGGGTGGGGCGAGGGCCCAGGTGAGGTCGACACGTGGGAAGGTGAGAGGCCAGTGTCATGGAAGATGAAGGGGTGGATTGAGCGTGAGGGCAAGGTGTGGGAAGAGATCTGGTAATCACTTATGTAATCAGCTTGCTCCCTTTGTCACCCACTCACTTCATCACTTACTCATTTTATCACTAAGTCCCTTCGTATGCCCTCCCTCCCTCCCTCCTCACTTTCCCCTCCCGTCATCTCCTCCCCTCCCACACGCCATGCACAGCAATTGCTTCACAGCGATCTCATTGGGACCCACTGGCCAATCACCTCAGGCCCCCTCTCCCTCCTTGAGTTGGCTTGGTGCTGCTCACCCTGATCTTGGTGGTCTGACTTGGTGTCGCACCCAGAGCGCTCTTGGACTTTGTGTTCATCGAGTCGCCCCATTGCCACCTCGTATTGAGCGACAGTGGGATTGAAGACTCATCGGAGCATATCTCCTTGCCCTTCATGCCAACCCCCTCCCCGTGGACCACCAATCAGTACGTCTCTACTTCCCCACGCTCTTGCTAACTGTTACAATTCACTTCTACGTCTACCTTTTTCCTTCCTTCCCTTCTCGTGCCCCAACCTTACCTATGCCTCTCATGTCCCGCGCTCCCGTTACCCACGGTCGGTCACGGCCCCTTTTCATTTAAACTCTAAACTACACAGCCTAGCCTGGGTTCTTTTCGAACCCTTCCCCTCCACCCCGGGCAGCGCCCCTTTTCATCTCCGATTCTTCATCTCCGGCTACTACCTCCGTTCCATTCCATTTTGTGCCCTTGCTGTAGTACCCCCACTTGGACACCATGCGCACCCTCTCCCCTCGCCCTGTACTTACATTCCCTGACTCGGTCCATGTGCAGTAGGGTACACTACTTAAACAGCTAGCTAGCGCGCTTGTACCCTAGCTTAGCTTCCCGAATCTACCTCTTGAAGCTCACCTCTGCGCGATCTGACTTTGCCTGTCACTGGACTGGCTCAGCCCCTTCGCACCCCTCGTACTCGACAACAAGGCACTTGACCTGAGTTGACTGGAACCTCGGACCTCTGATCCTGGTTCCCATCTGCGCCCCTCGTCCTTAGGCATCCTCTGCATCCCCCCCCCTCCGCATCTCAGTCTTCGCCCCTCCCTGCTAAGAGCTTTCATCTTTCGGGTCTATGGTCGCCCACCCTAGGTCGAACTGTAACACTAACCTCAAAGCTTCAGGCCTGTTTGGTCCCATCACAGCGTATCATTTTCCCCCCTTCCTCTCCTTTATCAACCCCCTGCCCGTACGCTCCCTCAAGATGGCTACTGCACTCACACATTTCAAACGTCAATTACATCCCAACGATCGTATGTCTCTGTCATATTTAACTAGGGATGAAGCTCACACTACACATAGCTACTTTCACCTTCCTGGATGCCAAGGCGATTGCTTGTCAGAGCAATGGGGTGATGGTGTATACCTCACCGAATATGATGTTCATCCCTGAGCCCCACCATGAGGAAGAAGAACTTTGTGCTTGAGCGGATGGCCGATTTGGAACCATGGACTGTTTTCAGTGGCCTCAACTATACTGCAAGGAATATGAATACACATTCTGTATTGCTCAAGAAGAACATCATCCCCATCCTGACCCGCTTGCCTGGGCGTGGTACACACCCACCCTCAAAGATTTCATCGTGTTACCAACAGCTGCTTTCGCTGTTGGGAAACTGAAGCAAGAAAAGGCGGTAGGGGTCGCATCCTTGCACCAACCGCGGCATTAAGAAGGACATCGCAGTGAGGATGCTCCTGTCGCTGCAGCATACCATGATGACTTTACTCCAGCATCCCCTCACTTTCCATGATCTCATCACTTTCATTGCAGAAGCCCAATGGACTTTCCTCAACATTTACATGTTCTTGGACTTCATTGAGGTTGTTATGCCTCGCCTCACCTTCCCCTCTCTGTCTCATCTGGTCCGGTCAGACTGGATGGGGGGCTTCACTCACGACAGGGCCATTTGTGGCGAGCTCTTCCATGCAGGCATCCCTGTGTGGCTGATGTGATTAAACTTCACAATCACAGAGCAGATGAACATCCAGAACCCGGTGACATTTTCCTTCCCTGACCACATCATTCAAGCCATGTATTCCGAGGGTGGCAAATCTATGGTGCCTTTTGATTTGCTTTATCGCGGCCAAGGGGGGCTTTCTAGACACATTCACTCATGCTGTCATTACATGGGCACGTCTGATCCCACCGCTGCCATCGAATTGAGCTCACAGGGCACCTCCCAAGTGGGCAAAGCGCCAACTCAGACTCAGATGAGGAAAGCAGAGGAAAAGCAGCACGGCAGGCCCCAGCAAACACAGCAAAGTAAGTAAACAATACATAACTCTCCACTCACGCTAACCAATATTCAGGAGGTGGATTTAGTGGCTGGGATAAATGGGTTGAGATGCGAGTCCCTGAAATGCCCTCTCCTTTGGACATATGGGAGAAGGTGATGAAGCATGTGGACAAGGACTTGGGTAGGATCAAGACAGGCTTGGTGGATCGTGGGTATCGCATACCTGAGCCTGGCCTTCTCATCGCAGGCCAGACCCCAGAATGCCAACAACAGTTCATGATGAATTGGCTCACAGTTCACCCGCTTTGGATCAGTCGCCTCGATCACAACCCTCCTCCTCAGTTCCCTTTGCTGCAGTTGTGGGAGTTTTTCCACAGCATGCCTCCCAAGGATGAGCTTCTGGCTGCATGTCCCTCATCTGGCAAGGTGAAGAATCTGTCCAAGAGCCGCAAGTTGGCCACATTGGATATATTTGGGGAGAATACCACTGCTCTCACTCAAGGATCATCCTGGGCCCCCAAGGAAAACATCGAGTGGCGCAAAAAACTTATTCCAATCGTGTCCTTACTCAACCCGCCCGTTCACCTCATCCGAGCCATCCTGTGGGAGATGTATGAGATTGGTTTCTGATACGAACTTCATGCCCTCGATCAGGTGATGGTTTCCCACCTCTGGGCTAGCCATTATCTCAAGAGGGTTTCCCTCCTTCATTGCATCTTTCCGGGCACTGCGGAGCTCGTCATGTGTTACAGTTCAACCTAGAGGTGGGCGACCATAGACCCGAAAGGTAGAAGCTCTAGCTAGAGGGATGGGGGTGAAGGCGAGGGCGAGATACAAAGGATGCCTTGGGGTGAAGATGCAGGTGGGGGCGAGGATTGAAGGTCCGAGGCCCCAGTCGACTCAGGTCAAACACCTTGTTGTCGAGTGCAAAGGATGCGAGGGACTAAGCCGGTCCAGTGACTGGTGAAGTTGGATTGCACAAAGGTGAGCTTCAAGGTGTAGATTCAGGAAGCTAAGCTAGGGTACAAGAGTGCTAGCTAGCTGTTTAAGTAGTGTACCCTACTGCACACAGACCAAGTCAAGAATGGTAAGTATGGGGCAAAGGGGAGGGGGTGTGCATGGTGTCTGAGCGGGGGTACTACAGCAAGGGCATGAGATGAAATGGAACGGAGGCAGTAGCCGGAGATGAAGAGCGGAGATGAAAAGGGGCACTGCCTGGGGCGGAGGGGAAGGGTTCGAAGAAGAACCTGGGCTAGGCTGTGTAGTTTAAGGTTTAAATGAAAGGGTCGTGACTGTCTGTGACTGACGGAAGTGTTATGAGTATAGCCCACGTGACTGGTCACAAGCCCAACCTTCCCACGATCTCGGAGACGGACGAGTGGGTGGACATCTTGTCTACGCTAGGAGACGAGGCAGTGTGGAACACTGCCTTCGCGGAGGCTTTCG
>QFEL01010935.1:0-10954 GCA_003316195.1 Neoboletus brunneissimus
AATAACAGCGTGCTGAGAAGTGACTGAAAGCTTAGAGGAACAGCCAGAAAGAGGTATAGGTCTGTTGGAAAGGAGATCCCTGAGTAGCCTAGTGATGGTAGACTGGCTAACACCTAGTCTAGAGGCAATATGACAAGTAGAATGACCATTGGAGGCCAAAGAAAGGATGTTTTTCATTTGAGAAGAGGATATAGGATGTATAGTGAATTTGATAGGCATGAGAGATGAAACCAGTACTTAAATAGTATCAGTTGAAGTGGTTACTAAGATACAGTAACTATGGAAACCATCTGTCATACTTCTATCAAGGGTTACATATAACAGCTGTCAAACTTTGACAGATCTAACAGGTAGTTACATAATTGAGTCAATGACATACTACATTGAATTGACTATATCTCCATGAATATCTAGTCAAATTACATAAATGTTTTTTGATGGATAGCCAGGAGTAGGTACATTTAGCCATCCACCTACACCTTGGCTCTGTTTGTCCATGTTCCTGAGCTATATAACACATAGTCCAAATTGTGCAAACACTGACTCAATTTTGGAAGTCACTGTAGAGTACCAATGTACTAGAGGGTCCAGTATATATGCTATGTGAATAAAGAGGAGCCCGAATGTGGGCCGAGGGCATGGGCAAAGGGCGAGGACATCAGAAGGACGTGCAAGCCTAAGTGACAAGTGTGAAAGACAGATGTAGAAGGCTGCATAAGCGGGCGAAAGGGGTAAACTACAGCATGACATCGGTAAGACACATGGGTAGGGCAAAGGGTGAGTGTAGATAGCTCCAAAGGTATGGTACATGAAGTGTCAAGTGTGAATGAATAAAGAGAGAGCGTACGGGAAACCTCGGGGGGAGATCCTGGGTAGATATAAGGACTAGCAAGGGTGATGGGGAAGATCCCCAGATGTGACCAGTGGAGGTCCAAGGTGATGGGAAAATAGGGCATTCCTGGATAGGCACGGAAATGGATCTTTGGCAGAGAGGGAGACGGAGGAAGTAACTCGGAGTAGGGACGAGGGTGGAAGACAAGGTGTCCAAGTGGAGTCTATGTGTAGAACCAAGCAAGGGGGTCACGTTGAGAACAGTGACAGCCTCCCTAGGCAAGGAGGGACAAGAACGAGGGCCAGGATACAGGTGTGAGGTGAGTTCTCACAGGTGTGCAATAGAGGCATAGCCGAAAAAGGATAGGGGCTATGGTGAGTTGTAACAGAGGATGTTATTGTCTTTAACATTAGCACGTTGGGCATGGCCTTGGAACTCGGCAATGTAGGTGGGAAGAGGGAGTTCAAAGGTCTTGTTCTTCTTCACGGTCATCCTGGTGGTAGATAGCCATACGATGGCATTTCCTACAATGTCCTGGTGGCGGAAGGCTTTATAAAACTTGGTGGCAAAGTCGGCGAAGGTGCCGAAATTTACAATGGTTCCGATGATGGCTTGTTTTCAGAATGCTTCTGCCCAGGTCTTTGCAGTCCTTTTTGTCATATAAAAGAGGGCGAAGGCAACCTTTTTGTCCTCAGAGTTGTAGACATCAGAGTTGACAATAAGGTAGAACTGGACGGTGTCTAGCCATGCTTCTGAGTTCTTGTAGTCTCCATTGAAGGCTTCGGGAGCTCCGATGCGGAGTTCGACAGGTTTGGACAAGGACATAGTGGGAAATGGGGTGGGGATGGGTGGTTGAGTGACGGGTGGTGGGTGGTGCAAAGAGGGGGTAGGGAGGGGAAAGACGGGTTGGGTGGCGATTGAAGTAGGGGAGGGTGGGGTGGGCTCTTGAGGGAGGGAAAGTTGAGTGGAGAGTTGGTGGCTTAGGAGAAGACTCGAACACTCCTCTTCTTCGTCAGGGGTAGGGATGTCAAGATCAGTGGACTCTTCTGATTTCTCTTCGGAGTGAGGGTTTTATTCGGTATCGTATGGGGAGTTTGAGTAGGTGGCGTACCACCCAAAGTCATCAGATGGGTAGGAAATGGTGGGCAGTTTATGATGATAGTAACCACGGTGGGAAAAGCTTAGCTTTTGTTACAGTTTGACCTGGGAGGGGTGACCATAGACCCGAAAGGAGGAAGCTCGTCCTGAGGGGCGAAGGTAGAGACTAAGGCGTAGGCAAGAGAGGGGTGGGGATGCAGGAGGAGGTGAGGATCAAAGGTCTGAAGCCTCAATCAACTCAGGTCAAAGGCCTTGTTGTTGAGGATGAAGATTGTGAAAGTCTAAGCCGGTCCAGTGACTGGCGAAGGTAAACTGCACAAAGGTGAGCTTCAAGGATATGATTTGGGAAGCTAAGCTAGGGGACAATGGTGCTAGCTAGCGGTTTTAAATAATGTACCCTACTGCGCACAGACCGAGTCAGGAATGGCAAGTACTGGGCAAAGGGGGAGGGGTGCGCATGGTGTCCAAGCAGGGGTACTACAGCAAGGGCACAATAAGAAGGGGACAGAATTAATACTTGGAAATGAAGAGCGGAGATGAAAGGGGTGCTGCCCAGGGTGGAGGGAAAGGGTTCGGAAATAAACCCAGGCTAGGCTGTGTATGTTTAAGTTTTAGAATAAAAAGGCATTGGCTGAAGTCGATGATGAGTCATGATAAGATGAGTCACAGTACAGTGAGTCACGAATGAGAGAGAGACATAGCTGAGAGAGAAATCAAGCGAAGTAGGGAAAAAGAGTAGGTGCATGAATGGATCATAACAATTGCTGCCGGGAATTAATGAGGGTGTCAAGGACTTGGAGAGACCTCTCCAATCCAAAAAGGGCAGGGTTTGGCCATGATGCTCAGAGGGAACCTGTTAAGGACCAGGCTGGAACTCCAAGGTGTAACTCCAATGTTATGGAGTTCAGAGGGTTTGAGACGTTCAGCTTCACTTTATGTGGTGTGCCCTTGTTGATCTTCAGTGTCTCGTATTTCAGAGTGGAAAAGAACAAGCAGGAAATGCTCAAGAGGGGGGAGTCAGAGTCTAAGTTGATATCAGAACTGAGGTAAGTACAGGAGTTGTTCAGAAATCTTATATACTACGGAAGTCGTAAGTATTAGTAATCAGATTGCTAAGTATCTGAGTAATACGGAAATCAGAGAGGAGAAGAGCTGGAGCTGCTCCTACGTGAAGCACACGATCAGATGTATCTACATAGCGAGACTAGTACATATACGGAACTAAATACAAAGGAAGGTCCAGAGGTCAGAGTTGGAGTCCTGGGCAAGAATGCGCCGGAGGACGAACAGAGATGGTCAGAGGGAGGTCGGAGGGACAGTATATGACAGAACCTGGAAAGGGAGAATTAGTGGTTTTTTGTCCTACATGTCCTTAGCCAGGTATCAATTTGCCAAAGGACTGGGCAGAGCAGTATGATAGGTCAGTGTATTTTTAGGTTCCATTTCAAACCTATTTGAAGTGGCTGACTATGAAATAGTGATACTGTGGCATTATGCTATGTGGTGGATGGTAACTTTACTACTCAGCACATGAAAATGTGCAAGCCTGAGCATGATGTACCTCTCTCAGATGGGTTAGCATACATGGTGGTCAATGAGTCCTACCAAAGGCATGTTGCCCAAGCTGCAAATAATGAAGAGATAGGGGTTCTTGGGCCTCCAGGCATGATTCACAGGTAGTTCATTGTATCTCCTAGAAATCGACATGCCAGAACCATAGGGCTGTCAACAACACCAATATCAACAAAACTCATTTGTGCACCACTGGTGTGGGTGCTACTGCCTGTGCTCGCCATGGCTGCTTTGTTTCCCACTCTGTGGTCAATATTTGCAAGGGGGAAAAGTAAGTTCATTTCTCTGACCACCTATATAATTTGTTGACTTTAGAACCTGACTTGAAGGCAGAAAAATGTGGACTACTCCATTTGTCAAGCAATCTCATACAAGGCTGATGGTATACAGAGGGCCCTTATCATCTATGATGTGGCTTGCCAATGGCACAAGAAATTTTTGGCCAGGGTAGAGAAATCTCCTGGCTTGTTCTTGCCAGATGATTTGAATATAGTACCAGTGGTGGGAAAATTCCATTTGAGTGCTCACAAGGCTCTATGTTTCTCCAAATTCAGTCTTATGTTCCTTAAAGGGGCAGGTCATATTGATAGAGAGATATTGGAAACACTTTGGGCTTCCTTTAATAAAATCTCACCTTCAGCCAGATCAATGACTTTGGCCCACTGTCAGGAGCTCTATGATGATCATATGAGAGACTCAAACTGTAAGAAGCTGGTGGGAATAGGTGAGTGAAATTGAGGTTTCAATTGAAGGGGTCCAAGTCAAAACTCACTTTGAATGGCAGTGAAGACTTTATTGAGGAAACTCAAAACTGCTTCTAAGGAAGTAGAATACACACAGGGTCCTTTTGAACAGCTTAGCTCTGTATTGGATGCTGAGAAATTGAAACTCTGGACCAAAGAGGCAGAGAAGGCTGATAATGAAAGAGGGGAAGCTTTGGATGTGTATAGTTTATGAATGGACAAAAGTTTGTTGTCTTTCTTTCTCAAACAGTTTTACTTATGATTCTTGCATCCCTCCTGTAGCTCCTACATTGGCAGAGATGAGACTCAATCTCCTAGATGCCAAAATGTCAACTTCTGGAATACAGGGCTCTGTGAGCTGGATAATAGAAGGTATTAGTATTGAGGATGTCCAATGAGTGACTGGGTCAGTCAATCAAAAGAAGCCCTAATATTGATGCTATTATCACAGAGATGCATTGAGGGCAGAGATATGTTGCTTGCCTGTGAATCCAACAACAACCCAAAATGCAGACATTCTTCAAAGGCAGCAAAGGCTTCATAATAGATTAGCCAAGTTCAACCAGATGGCTCCACTGTTCATGTCTGATTTTGACATGGATGTCACCTTCTCCTGTGAGGATGATCCTGTGTTCTGTCCTGAGGAGAAAGATGAGACCCTGGATGATGAAGACAAAGAAAGGTCATTCTGGGGAGCACCAGCAGATGATGATGCTGAAGAAGATGGGTATGAAGAAGATCCCACAGAGAGCTTTCCTGAAAATCTTCCTATTTGGATGTCATCATATGTGGGGGCCTCATCCCTGAAAAAGGCAGGCTTAGAGAACCTGGTTAAGGAGGAGATCCAATTATGGATTGGGCAGGCCAATGACAGTTTGGAAAAGCTGAGAACTCATTTAGGCCACAAGTCCATTCTCTATAGGATGAACTTTCAAAGTTCAACCTCAGTCAGGACTGATACCAGATCCAAGCAGGACATTTGACAGATTGCCTTGAAGATTACTAGGGATGTTCAAAGTTACCATAGGGTAAGGGAGTCATTGTGCCATTTGGAAGCTTCTGAAGACATCTTGCAAAAGTACCAGCTCATAAAGCCTGACGAACTAGGAGCGTCCAAGGACATAACTGAGGAAAATCAGTTTGGACAAAGTTCAGATATTCTGCCTTGGTTTTGGAGGATTGGGGGAAGTCAGCTTGGGCCACCTGGTGTATGGAATGAAGAATGTAAGTGCTATAGTACATTAAACTTTGAATTGTCATTCACATATCTGCTTCAAAGTTCATAGAGTTAGCTGGTTGAAAGCTAGGGCCAGATATGAAAAATGGAAAGAAGAGTTGCAGATGGTAAAGCATGAAATGATTTGGACCACTCTCTGGTTCAAACACAAAGAGCAAGAATGGGAGAGGCAGTACAAGAATTCTCTAAAGCCAGAACTCAAGGCATATGCTGCAAAGCAAAGAGACATTTGGAAGAGGTTCAGGAAACAGGGGGATGAAAAGTTTGGAAAGTATATGACTTCTAGTTGAAAGCTGTTTCAAAAATGTGTAATATGTCTACCAAGCTCCTAGCTACATAAACTGACATAGTACATAGCTGTTTGGCCATTATACTGGATACATAGTATTGATTATGTGGTCTTGTGATACTGTATTCAGGATAAGGCAGGGCAAACCTTGTGGTATTACATTGATGCTCATGTAGGGACACTTATACCTCAAATGTGTATCTGGAAATCTACAAGTGAGAAAGGGATATATAAATTGGCTGGCCAATACTGTTACAACTCAGCTAGCCCCTATCCCTTTTTCAGCTCAACCACTATTGCACACCTGTGAGAACCCACCTCTACACCTGTACCCCACCCGTCATCCTTGTCCCTCCTTGCCTAGGGAGGCCGTCACTGTTCCTAATATGACCCTCTTGCTTGGTCTTACGACTAGACATCACTTGGACTCTTTGTCTTCCGTCCTCATTCCCACTCCGAGTTACCTCCCCCATCCTACTCTCTGCCATAGACCTGTTCCTGTGCCTACCCAGGAACGCCCCTCTGCCCCAACACCTTGGACCTTCCACTAGTCATATCTGGGGATCTTCCCCATCACTGTCGTTTGTCCTCGCATCTGCCCAGGATCTTCTCCCAGCGCCCTCATACGCTTTCTCTGTCTTCTTATTCACCTTGACACTGTTTATTTACCTTACCATTGGAGCTATCATGCTCACCCCTTGCCCTACCATGCATCTTACCAATGTCATGCTGTAGTTTACCCCTTTCACCCACTTATATGGCCTTCTACCCCTGTCTTTCACACTTGTCACCTTGGCCTGCGCATCCTTCTGACGTCCTCGCCCTTTGCCCATGCCCTAGGCCCACATTCAGGCTCCTCTTCATTCGCATAGTACTTATACTGGACCTTTGAGTACACTTATAGCTAGCTTGAGCTTACCGGTTCTTTCCTATGACCCACCGGCTTTACTATGGACTAGTACCTTGTCCCTAGCACTTAAGCTACCTTGTATTCACACCCCTGCCTATGCAACTCCTTGATCGCCTTCTTCTGTCGTCTGGCGCCCCTGTCAGGACCTCCTTGATAAGAAGTCACCTACTGGTCTATGTCTCAGGCCTACCCAGGTTTGAACATAACAAATACCATATATATATTGGTTAGGCCAGCCAATGTCAGTCAGCCAGTACTGGGGTGACATTGCATATATGACCACACACCTGGTACCAGCCATCGGGCTAGCCACACAAGTCGGCCAATACCATACCCACATTATATGAATGGACAAACACCTGGTACCAGCCAGTCAGGCCAGCCTATCTTAGTTGGTTGGTACCATGACCATGTTGTATATATGACCACATACAGGGTACCAGCCAGCAAGCCCAGCCTATTACAGTCGGCTGGTACCACTGCCATGGCTGACCATAACTTGAATGAAACCACATATATTTACCAAGTGGATAGAATGAGGTGGGGTGGCCAGCCAGGCCAGCTTATCATAGTCAGCCAGTACCACAGCCATGCTGTATGTATGACCATATATGTACCTGGTACTGGCTAACTACAATAGGCTGGCCTGGCCAGCCAGTACTGGGTGTGTGGTCATATATACAATGTGGGCAAGGTACTGGCCAGCCAGGCCAGCCTATCGTAGTTGGCCAGTACCAGATATATGATCATACATACAGTGGCTCAAAAAACCATTTGCATGTTTGGTCATTTTCCACTAAAGGCAATAACCCCCAATAACCCCTAATCCAGGTCCTAACCTATAAGTGTATGAAATAAAGTATCTACCCTTGGCCATATATCCATCCAAGATTCAAGGAATTTGGATAAGAACTGATGAAATGGCAGCCATTTCAAAACAATGACTCATTCAGACAGTTTTTTGACTTTATATTTCAATTATATGTATTGGACCCTAGCATGCTGTAATATGATTACATACATTTGGTAAGTATTCTATTATGTCACCTTTATATAATTGAGTGTCAGCTAGCATATATAAACCCCACCATTTCATGGTTATTTTCCCACCATTACTATGAAACCTATCTTTTCCTTTCAAAGAAACAATATCCTCTCTCTCTCCTCTCTTGGTCTTTCCTCTAGAAAAATTGCTTCCCAAACTGGCCTAGGGAAGTCTACTGTATGCCAGGTTCTCCAGGAACTCCAGCCAGGGGAGACTAGACTCCATGGTGGTCATCCTTTAAAGCTTAATTCCACCAACAAGAGGGCTATTGTTCAGAAAATCATTACTGGCAAGGCCAGAAATGCTGTTGATGCAACTCAATACATCAATTCCATCATTGATGCTCCTGTCTGCCCTCAGACTGTCAGAAATACCCTCAAGGAAGCCTCATTAAAGGCTGTGATAAAGAAGAAAAAATATTTGCTCTCTAGTGGTCATAAGAAAAGGAGGTTAGCCTTTGCTCTCAAGTACCAGCATTGGACTATATAGGACTGGAAGAGAGTTATATGGTCAGATGAGACCAAAATCAATAGGATTGGGTCAGATAGGCAAGAGTATGTGTGAAGAAAAAAAGGTGATGGACTGACTGCTAGAGAGATCAAAGGTACAGTTAAGTTTGGAGGAGGTTCATTGATGGTATGGGGCTGCGTAGGGTGGAATGGAGTGGGGGTCTTGAGTGAGGTAGAAGGGAGAATGGATGCTGAACAGTATGTGGCCATTTTGGAGGAAGGGCTACTTCAGAGCATGGAGGAGTCTGGAATTCCTGAGGATAATGTTATCTTTCAGCAGGATAATGATCCAAAGCATACCTCCAGAAGAGCCCAGATCTGGTTTGAGGAGCAAGAAATCAAGCTTCTGGATTGGCCTGCCCAGTCTCCAGACCTCAACCCCATTGAACACACTTGGAATCATCTCAAAAGGTGCCTTTCAGGATATGAAAGGACTCCTATAGGGGTTCATGAACTATGGGAAAGAGTAGTGGAGCAGTGGGAGAAGATTTCTGTGGAACAGTGTCAGAAATGGATAGAAAGCATGCCTAGAAGGATTGAAGGAGTTATCAAGGCCAAAGGAGCTCATACCAAGTACTAGATACCAGAATTTGTATAAAGTCAAAAAACTGTCCAAATGAGTCATTGTTTTGAAATGGCTGCCATTTCATCAATTCTTATCCAAATTCCTTGAATCTTGAATGGATAGATGGCCAAGTGTAGATACTTTATTTCATTCACTCATAGGTTAGGACCTGGATTGGGAGTTATTGGGGGTTATATTGCCTTTAGTGGAAAATGACCAAACATGCAGACGGTTTTTTGAGCCACTGTACAGCATGGCTGTGGTACTGGCTGACTACAATGGGCTGGGCTGGCCGGCCCGTACCAGGTATGTAGCCATATACACAATGTGGTCATGGTACCAGCTGACTACAATAGGCTTGCTTGGCCAGCCAGTATCAGGTCTGTGGTGATATATGCAATGTGTTACGGTTTGACCTAGGGGTGGGCGACTGTAGACCCGAAAGGTAGAAGCTCTGGCGAAGGGGGCAAAGTCGGAGGCGAGGGCGAGATACAACGGAGAGCAGCAAGTTAAGATGCAGGTAGAGACGAGGATCTGAGGTCCAAGGTCTCAGTCGACTCAGGTCTAAGGCCTTATTGTCGAGGGCGAAGGATGCGAGGGACTAAGCTGGTCCAATGACAGGCAAAGTTGGATCGCACAAAGGTGAGCTTCAAGGTATAGAATCGGGAAGCTAAGCTAGGGTACAAGGGTGCTAGCTAGCTGTTTAAGTAGTGTACCCTACCGTGCACAGACCGAGTCAGGAATGGTAGGTATAGGGCAAAGGGGAGAGGGTGCGCATGGTGTCCGAGCGGGGGTACTACAGCAAGGGCACGAAACGGAACGGAGCGGGAGCAATAGCTGGAAATGAAGAGCGGAGATGAAAGGGGCGTTGCCCAGGGCAGAGGGGAAGGGTTCGAAGAAGAACCCAGGCTAGGCTGTGTAGTTTAAGGTTTTTAGATGAAAAGGGGTGTGACCGACCGTGACTAATGGGAGCGTGAGACATAAGAAGCATAGGTGGGACTGGGACGAGTGAAGGGGAAAGAAGAGGAAAAAGGTAGACGTAGGAGTGAATCGTAACACAATGTGTGCATGGTACCGGCCAGTCAGGCTACCTCATCCTACCCACTTGGTACAATATATAGGTGGTTTGATTCAAGTTACAGTTGGCCAATACCACATGTACATAAGTGGTTCTGCTATCTTACTGAATTTACTAGACTGGCCGGTACCACATATATATTGTTTAGGTATCTTGGTTGTATTTACATGGCCAGCCCATACCACCCACACATAAGCTCTTTGCAATCTTTACATGTGGAAATGGTACCGGCCGACTAAACTACCCCCTTCTTTGTTTAACAATACCTACTACTCAATGATGCTGAATGATTGCAAGGAGCCACACATTTGAGTGGGTCGGCCGGAGTCATGTGTATGTTCCCTTGGCCCCCTGTCCAGTGGTTCCACTTCCATGACCATTTGTACATGTCGGGGGAACCAGTTCTGCGACTGTTTTTGACTGAATGGTCTGTGACTACTCCACCCTATTATTGACTTTGAATCATTAGGACACATCTGTAACAAAGCTGGGGATTTTATTAATCCAGCCATACAGTGACTTCCAAAATTGAGTCAATGTTTCAACAATTTGGAGTATATGTTATATAGCTCAGAAACATCGACAAACAGAGCCAAAGTATAGGTGGATGGCTAAATATATCTACTCCTGGCTATCCATCAAAAAACATTTATGTAATTTGACTAGATATTCATGGAGATATAGTCAATTCAATGTAGTATGTCATTGACTCAATTATGTAACTACCTGTTAGATCTGTCAAAGTTTGACAGCTGTTATATGTAACCCTTGATAGAAGTATGACAGATGGTTTCCATAGTTACTGTATCTTAGTAACCACTTCAACTGATACTATTTAAGTACTGGTTTCATCTCTCATGCCTATCAAATTCACTATACATCCTATATCCTCTTCTCAAATGAAAAACATCCTTTCTTTGGCCTCCAATGGTCATTCTACTTGTCATATTGCCTCTAGACTAGGTGTTAGCCAGTCTACCATCACTAGGCTACTCAGGGATCTCCTTCCCAACAGACCTATACCTCTTTCTGGCTGTTCCTCTAAGCTTTCAGTCACTTCTCAGCACGCTGTTATT
>QFEL01010936.1:0-61101 GCA_003316195.1 Neoboletus brunneissimus
GAGGTGGAGGTTGATCTCCCGCCGCAAATCACTCAGGAGAGACCACCGAGAAGGAGGATGGTAGTGGAGGAGATTGTAGAGAACACACTGCTTTCTCGCACCAGAATTTGAAGATCTGGCAAGAGAGCAATGGAATCTCGGATTAAGATGATCCAGACTATGTCACAACATGCGTATGTCATCACTGCGTATTGTCATTCGTCCATGTATGCTATCCCCATGTAATTTGGATGTACGTGTGCCAACGGACTTGTGATTACATATCCTTCCCACATGGGGGATATCAAGATTTTAGGGCCATCTAAAGTGCATTTAGAATGGCAAACTCCGTATTAGCGTCCACTATGCCCCTCTTTAGTCTACTCCCTAATTGATTATTATAGTTGGTAGTTCACCTAGACGTCTGATGGCCCTGGAAGGGCGGCGGTTGGGGTAGCGGTTAAACCCCTGGGTCCCACTTCAGGTAGTACGGACAAGTCCTCTGACATTGGGATACACATGATGGACATAGGACTAAGTTTTTGTGTAGACGTTGGCAGAAATTTTCGGAGATCCTTACCACGAGGATGCCCACCGTACATACTGGCAACTGGGGGACGACTACAATAAAACGCGATGGACGGAAGACACACAGGTACTATTGCGTCTTGTGAGATCGTAACGAGCAGATCGGAACGTAAGTGTGCTGAACCAGCAGCCCGCAACCAACGAATATATTCAAGCCTATTGTGGGGGCAACGAACGAACGACATGGGCGAAGTTCATATCTCAAATGAGACCGGCGCTGGGATTCTGAGGCGCGAGTCAGAGAATACAATAAGACGGACTTACGGAACTCACCGTCGTGGGCCCTCCTGGAAACAGACTTCGATCAGCGAACTGCAAGGGGAGTATTTCCATGACTTACCTTGGACTTCCAGCCTAACTGGGCTTGAAGTTCAGTGAGCCCAAACAGTACAATCACATCATAATCTAATTGGTAGTAGACCTGGCCGGAAGCTGACTTCTTCGTAACCAAATCCTTCGCGGCCGCGCTTAGATCCGCGTGGATGATACAAAACGGGGAGAAAGCCGCTGCAATACTCCATGTTGGAACGAAAATGTGATGCAAAGAGTGGAGGGAACTTACATTCATCTTGGTCCACCCATTTCGGGTCGGATAGATTGCCTCTATAGCACACAAGGCGCACAACCTGCGTTCCAAAGTCTTTCGGGTTACTCTCTGTAAGCGAAAATGATTCCCGAAATTCCATTTCCTCGCGAACGCGAGCACCCTGTTAATAAGGTTTCAAATATACGTTAATATCTCGAGCCACTCGACGAAGGAGGCCTACCTTGCGAAGCTTCGACTCAAAGTATCCTGGAACGTAGCAATCACCTGTCGGATCTACTTCCCATTGGCGCTTCCTGCGAATGTGTTCTTCGTCGTTTGCCTTAACGGCCAGGGCACAAATCACACCATATGTAGCGCGTGCGGCTCGCGAGGCAACTAGATGGTTATCACGATCAACGTGAGATAATACTGCCCCATTGGCAACTGCCTTGTTGCTGAAAACAAGTCAGGAAAAAATTCCAAGCACGCTATAAGCACATACATATGATTGTCCGGACGGCAAATATTGATATTCCTCTCCTTGAAATACGACTGGAGTCGAGACCAGAGCCAGTCGTTGGTTGAGAGCCCCCCAACAAGAAATGCTGTCTGAAAATGTGGATAAATATGACGAATTATTCGAAAAGGTAAAACCCACGGTGATTGGCGTCGTAGCGGATTTTTGCTGTTGCTCGAATGCGCCGATGATGGCATCAACGGAGTCACTAAACAGGCCGGTGGCTTCTTCACTATAGAACATAAATCAGATGATCAGTGGCGATGGCATAGGTCGAACGAACTCACCCCGACAACTTCAGCTTCCCAAATGAGATGTTAAATCTCGAATTATTCATGCGACGTCCAGCAACCCGGACATAAGCCGGTTCTTGATTATTCTTGATGACGAGCTTCGTTGACTGGTCGAATTCGCGTGTGAACTCAGCTATGTCCTCGGGGCTGGAGTGCTCCCAGCCATCAAGCTTTCCTGTTTACAACGTTTCTCTGATTCGTCACGGGCAAGAAATAGAAGGAACAGGCCACCAACGTTGTAACATAGCCCTAGCCCGGCGAGTAACAAAGACTGAACCCTGGAGTCGACCTAACAAGCAATAAGCAGGATTTCGGCTATCGGCAATAGCTGCGTACACTCAGCTGGAGCAATCTCCTCGCAGGAGATAGGGCTGGAAGTCATAGAAAACATGCTCAGGTCGATGGTCCCACCGCCAGCATCGATGATCACGACTCCTCGAGGAGAGGTTTGATTAGCTGTCTCCGCGCTGAGAAGGTTGGAGACACAAAAGTGAAGGCTCGCTTCGCCCTCCGTTAGCATGTGGACACGAGATTGGCCTTCAGGTGTAGTGGGGATGAGGCCAGCATGCGCAATCGCCCGACGGTATAGCTGTTGTTGTACACCTTCCCAGCCATTTGGATGAGTGAAGATATACTCAATGGAATCCTCGATGGATGACCAGGTGAATGCGAGATGACGTTCTTGAATGTAGATCTTGGCGCACTGGAAGAGATACTTGATGAAGTCTGTAAGAACGTCGACGGCGGATTTTCCGGGGGGTAGTGGGGGTAAATCATCGTCCGGTTTGATAGAGGATGTTAAATGCTTCGGGCGAAGGTGAAGCTTCCACCTGGATTTCATGAATGAGCCTGGTTCTACGAATGCCTTCATATGGCTAACAACCAACCATTCAGCCTTCGTCCATCCCTCGGTCAGCGCCGCTTCAGTTTTGCCTTCAGCAAGCACCTCAGCGCCAGCCGCCATGACACTGCCGCCCTTGTCGTAGTACAAGAGAGACGGCACCTTGGCGTCACCGCGGACTAGTTCCTGCGCAGGAAATCTGAGGCCAGTCAAGATAGACATAGAGAGAAATGAATAACCTGCCTTGTGACTCCAAGAATCTCAGGAACTCGACCTCGTTCCAGGATACAGTATGAGATACCGCTAAAGGTCGTACCGATATCAAACGCAACAACGAGTTTAGTAGGGCCAGTGTACGGTTTGAGGTCTGGCATGGCTTGCTAGTTTGAGAGAGAAGAGTAGGAAATAGAGAGTTTGTGGGCCCTCCGCCATAAAAGTGCCGCAGAGTATGTCGTAGAAACGTTCACAACCCGTGCGGGATGGTGAACGAGAAGCGTTTTGTTATCTATGTGACAACCTCATGGTGGTTAAACGCTCAAGATCTCATACCAACTCATCGGATTTGATGACCACCACGCCTCACGCACCATCCTGACATCGCTTGCAATTAAACCCAATCAGGCATCGCTGGGAAACTCACCACTGTAACCCATTTTAATTCCGTACTTCGAAAAAGCGCCGGGAAGTGTTCCAGAAGACGTGGCTTTTTTGATCAGCTCTTCAAATCCCCTCTGCCCAACCTGGTGGACAATCACGCGTACGTGTTGGCGATATGCCTGCACAGGAATGTGTACAAGGGCAGGAGACGCACCTAGGGCGATCACGAAGATAGATCCATCATCTGAGTATTGAAATAACGCTGTGCATGGAAGGAAGGCAACTGCAAGATGGTGGAAGGGCATGAGATAGGGATGATGAAACCTTATTCCAGCCTAACCACAATTGCGTGCCGACCCCGGACCAGCGCCCCAAAACGCGTGAACTGATTCAACACCAATATTTCCTTGCATGTGATACTATCGAGGAGTAACTGTCTCTACCGGCGGTTAGTTGAGCATGGTTCCGTCACTCGTACCAGTTACTACCTTTGTCGGCACGTCGAAGGTGGATGCGGGTGACGTCTAAAAAAAACGCTGAACTTGCGTCGCCCTAACCGCTCTTGACGGAGATGTTTCAATTGGCTGATCTGTGAACCTTCATGTTTGTGGAATGCATAGTGGGCGTGTTGCTTCCGGGTCTCGAGCTCTTTCATGACGCTGGGCCCTGGGGAATTTAAGAAAGACTGATCGCAGGGATTTTGTCATGCAGGATTCAGTTAATCAATACTTGGTGTATACAGACAGTTAGCTGCACATGGCCGCGCAGAGCGAAAAACAAACTGAATGTCTTTGGCCGAGCGACCGAAAGTGGCAGCGCCACCTTCTCTTGTGCCACTGGCACCCGCTGGCATCCAGTTGCACAGCTTGTGCTCGAGTGTTCACCGGGCCCTAGTCGTCCTCCCTTCTCCTCGCACCACTAGGTTCCATCAACCCTAGCTTAATGTGCGAGGTATTTTCCCACCCACCCTCGCAGCTCACCAACTTCGGCCCAGGACAGTTCGTAGAGCCAAAGCGCTGCTACCTGCCCACCTCCTCTCAAACTTCCATGAACGTGCCACACACAAGCGACGTCCAAAGATCTAAATCCTGACAAAATCTAATTATAATTGTGCAGCTTTTGTTGATTTGAACATTTTAATGCCATGTCCTTGGTGTGAGGGCGTTGGGAAAATCGGATTTCGGTCCCGTGTGCGCCATCTGCGTCACGTGCGTCTGTATGCGTCACGCGTGACGCATATGGGTGGTAGGCAGCCGCAGTAGTAGCACATCATACCAGCCAACAATATGGCTACACTCGCTACCGTCCAGGATGTACTATCCAGCCATCCAGTCATGATGCAAGTTACCATGCAGCAGGTCGCCACCTTCATCAACCTTGCTGGTCACCTCAGACGAGACATCCTTCTGGTTCAGCCCGCCACCCAGCCCGAGGGCGAACCCCCGATGCATCTCTCTGACGGGATTCATGGTTTTCTCGCCGAAGCGTGTGACTTGTCTTACGAGCAAGTTTCAATACTCTGGCCTCTGTTGAAGTGCGATGTGTGGCATGGACAGCCTATGGAGAAGCACATGGTCACCCTTTTCAAGCAGTATGGACTCACTCATGGTATTCGTACGTCGTCAGTCCATCACCACACTCCGTGTTCCCCTGAGTCACTGCATAGTACCTGCTGCGCTCTTTCCTCCTCGTCATACTTGCAAAAATGACACCTGCCAGCGTACACTAAAGGGTCAACTACTCACCAAGGCTGAGCAACGTGATGCCATCCTCTACACGCTCGATCATGGTCCCGTGGCCACCAAACATGTCCATTTGCAGTGCGAACGTAAGTGCTACCTCCCGTCATCAGGTAAAAGCGCTCACTCGCCTTGCAAGACTGCAAGATAACATACCAGCTAAACTTTTATGTCGAGGGGCAGCACCGCTACTACTACGACACAATGCCTGACATCATTCAAGTTTCCAGTCATGTGTTCCTTGAGAAGCGGGTAATTGATCTATTCGACAATCTAGCCAACCTCTCCTGGTGCGCGTCTGGACCACTCGCACAATGTGTTGTGATCGCTCTGATCACTCTCATCGTAGGACGTCATTCACAAACTGCGCACGTCTCTACAACACAACTTTCGGCCCAAAGATCGCGGCAACATCAATTGATGGCCCAAGGTTTGCCACCGGTCTAACGCAGCAAAATGTCTGGGACGGATTTGTCATCAAGGCTCTCCTCCTCGACTCGACTCGCCGTCAATCAATACTCATCGTTCCTAAAGGGGAGCAGAAGGACCGATTCACACAAGCTCTCAAGGAGCGCAACCTCCGCATTCAATTGTATGGACAACCGGAACTCAAGCACTACTGCAACAAGTGCACGCGTTTCTACAAAGATGCCAATGACATAGGTATGAGCCACGTCCTCCCGTTCGCACCCACGCGCTGACCCTGGTTCACAAGTTACTCATAAGGTATCCGTCGTTGTCATTGACGGTGTCACAGTTGGCCATCCCTGCTGCGCCTTCCCGAGATGTCAGATTCCCCTCCCAAGCAATCGCGATCGTTTCTGTCCACAGCACGCGCCTTCTCATAGCTCTATTTGCGCCATCATTGATTGTGCAGCTGCCATCGCTCCAACTCCTGAGCTCCCCGACAGCCTGACCTGCGCATTGGCTGAACACAAGGCTGTCGAAACTACCCATCGCCTTCGTGGCCAGTCTCGGTTCCAGCTGCGCATGCGCTTGCAGCGTGCACAAATTTCTCATCCCAACGATGCTGTTGCTGAGGAGGTCGAGGACTCTAGTGCTATTGCTGACGATGCACACGAGGATGAATATGAGATTGCCGGTGATGTCCCCCCGTTGTTGTCCCCCACGTCGAATGAACCCCATCTGCTCAATCCCAAGCCTCGCAAGCTGCGCGCGCAATTTGGGCGGAGGCGTACTCACAACGAAGAGCTCTTTGTTGCACCATGTGGAATGATCCTTGCACGAGAAACCTTTTTCCATGCCGAGGGAGTTGCGAGCGTCATCGTATGTCCCTCCTCCTACATTACTTTGACATTGCTACTACGTCGAAGCCTCATGTAGGAAATGATTAAACGCGTTTACCACACCGGAGGAAGTTTCAAGCCTAACCATATTTTTTTTGATAACAACTGCACCCTTTCGAAGATGGTCCGCGATGACCTTTTTTTTCAGGACGTTGGGCTGTCTGTGGATGTTTTCCACTTCAAATGCAAGCATGCTGTTACCGATGAATGGTGTCAACTCCATTGCAATCCTGAGGCATTTCCTGAGCTCCGTGGCGAGAGCGATGAGGGGTGGTTCTTCAACTCATCCGTTGCAGAACAAACCAATGTATGGATTGGAGGTTATCACGCGATCTGCCGGGAGATGCTCGCAGAGAGATACTGCTTTTTTTTGGACGAGATGATTATGAGGCGCAATGAGATGACGAAACGCAAGCTACAGCACGAAGAGCCAGGCTATTGGCCATAGTTACATGTAATATCTACTGTCGCCCGCTTTCTTGGATGAGATGATCATGAGACGCAACGAGCAGACGAAATGCAAGCTGCGCTGCAGGATAGCTAGCACCTGCCCTGCCTATCTGGTCAGCCAATGATCTTCGTCATCGCTATCCATCTCTGTCCATCTCCATCCCCGCCCGTGTCTGTCTGCGTCTGTCCGTGTCTTTGTCTCTCCGGCTGGCCAGCTAATCATCTCCATCTCCGTCCGGCTTTCTCTCTCTCTACCTGTCTCCATGCGTGAACATCCATCTGCGTCCATCTCTGTCCCATCTTTCCTTCATCAGCCTTATCTCTGCCCGTCTCTGCCCGTCTGCACGCGGACACATCCGC
This sequence comes from Neoboletus brunneissimus, assembly GCA_003316195.1. NCBI lineage: Eukaryota > Fungi > Basidiomycota > Agaricomycetes > Boletales > Boletaceae > Neoboletus > Neoboletus brunneissimus. The sequence continues at coordinate 7,198 of QFEL01010936.1, forward strand.
AGTTGTCTGTCTATGTCTGTCTTCTGTCGTCCCATCTACAGCTGTCTCTGTCCGTCTCTGTCCATCTTTGCCCCGCCACACTTATCTCTCGCCGTCTCTGTCTGTCTGTCTCTTCTCATGTCCGGGGTGCTGGTCTGCTATGTCCGTCTCTCTCTGTCTTCGTTTCGCCGGACTTATCTCTCGCTGTCTGCGGCCATCTCTGCCCGTCTGTGGCCATCTCTGTGCATCTCCATGCATGGACTCAGACATCCACATTGCTGTGTCTCTGGCTTCTGTTGCCCGGCGTGCCGGTCTTTTGCTGTCTGTTTTTGCTATCCCAGACAAAGACGGCAATTTGCACACAGGCGTTCGTCGCAAGGAGTTTGCATGGCGAATTACTACGTCATCAGAGTGCGACTGTATATCAACACACATCGCCAGCCTGTGACTCCACCCCCCTCCTTGTTTCCCTCCTTCCATCACATCTGTCTTTCCTCAACCCACCCGCACGCCAGCTCGGGACCACGTCTGCGCGAACCCACAGTCAGGTACGACAATTAATCACGTATGCTACACGGTATGTACTGCGTTCATTGGGTGGAGAGGAGAGAGAGCGGCGGGAATTATATGGACGCTTGGAGGGCACTGCAATGACAGAGGATTCTGTATCGCTGGTACCGGAATCGGCGGATGAGACTGATGGTGATCGAGCGCGTTGCTTTCCCTTGGCCCTCTGTGTGAGTGTATTGTATCGGTCATCCACATGGCCATTGTCAGATGGTGGCGGAGGTTGTTGGATGTCGGAAAGGAGTGCGAGATTATGGAAGAAGTGGTTGGAGTCATAGGGATCTGTGCTGAGGGGGCGTTGCGAGAGAGAGCGGCGAGGGGAGTGGGCATCATGGTCGGCTGGTATATCGAGACGGGAGATGAATTGCTGGAAGGGTTGTTCGAAGTTGAGGAAGCGGTCAACAACAGCAGCCTTGACGAACAGGACGGGATTGTCGATGTCTGAAAGCTTGAGGGAATGATTGGCATCGATGCTGACCCAATCACCGTGAAGATGGGAGTAATACTGGATGTTGGCATCTGACAGACCAAGGCGGCGAAGGACTGCGTGCGTAAAAGTAAAGTTAGGGAATGAAAAACCGCGCTGAAACTGGTAGAGCGCTGGCCGAGAGTTGTCCTATGATGACCGTGAGTGAATGGCAAAGGTGCGGGAAAAAGTGGCTTACCACTTTCCACACGTATATGGTGACTGTATGCTTGATGTCGGCGGTGACATTTGCAGCGGCTGGGGATGGTGGGGGAGAGGCAGCGGGGATGAATGAGGGAGCACGTGATATTGGAATGACGGCGAAGTGGCGAGATGACCCTGGCTCAGGAAGGGGAGGGGAGGATGCCCGTTCTTGTGCTGGAGGGGGAGGAGAGGTTAACCGTTCGTCTGGAACGGCGACATCAAGGCCGGCATCAAGTCGAGGGGGGCACTGTGCATCGGGAGGAGCGATGGCGGGGCACGGTGTCGGAACGGCTGCAAGGGGTGCATCTTGGTGCGAGAGAGGGTGATGTTCAGGAGAACCGACGCGTTGGCATGGTTGTAAAACATGTGCAGGCGGTGGGATGGGATCGGGGGGATCTGCACCTGTGTGTACTGCGTGGGTTTTGACTGTGCAGCCACCGAGAAGACGACAGTGTGTGCGGCATGCAGATCTGGCACAAGAAGTGTTGGAACGCCTTTTGCATGAGAGTACAATGCAAAGACCAGCGATAACGTGTGCATCATCACAGATGACTATCTGGGGGGGAGGATGCATGATAGCTGCAGCGGTGTATGAGTGAGACTGACGGCGGGAGAAATGGAAGGAGCTCACAATGTGCATGAGGGTGGTGGAAGGTGTGTCTACATAGTGAAAAATGAAGGATTAGAATGAGCGGGTGCGCTGGAAATGAGTTGTGAGCATGAAGTCATGCAAGGGGATCGTAACCTAGAACTCGCCAAGAAAAAGCATGAACTGAACCTGGAGTGCTGTAGATCAAACGAATGACTGGGGAGGGTTTTCGGAATTGCAGTGGGTGCGCGGGATGTTGAGTGATGTTGTAGATGTGGTTGAGATAAAGGGAAGATATGAAAGCGGACGGTTGGGTCGAACTGGCGCATAGAACACATGACGCAGAGAGCATGTGACGCAGGGTCATGTGACGCGGATGGGACCGAAATCCGAAAATCCGAACTTTTTGCTTGGTGTTATACTTATTTAAATAAATAAAGTTGAAACATTGACCCCGGCCACTCAGTCTCCTAATTATTTCGTTCCCATTTTCAAAGTCTCACTATCGGTGTAACTTGAAGTAGGTACTCTTTTTGATTCTTAGCTGATCAATATCATGATAAGGGTCTCGAGGGGATCCTTCCCCTCAATCTCGGAATCTCTCTCACTATATAACATGACTGGGTTCGCTGCCAGACAATAACGACGGCCATGGACATCGCGTCGGGAGCGCTCATACTATTCTAACGGGTCACGCTGCATGTACAGTACGTTGTTTCATTCCGCACAGCTCGCTTTGAGCCCTGTCCACGCACCTTTCGCATGTCTTCACCGCTTACCAGGTCTAAAAACAACCGGATATTGAACCAAGACAGTAGTATCCCCGCCCACTAACGGCCTCCATCCGACTTTGCAGCGCGATCGTAACCCTGACGGAGCCACCCAGAATCAACTCTCAAGTGTTTCATATATTGCTCAGAGAAGGTATGTCCCTCTCGAATCCTTGGCGTATGCAGTTCGGATGTTAGTTCTGGAAGCAGACATCGGGCTCTCCTGCTGTGATGAGTTCTATCAGACCAATCCGCCGATTGTGGTCAACGTCGTATTTCCCATCCGACATTGGCCACAAGGGCCAAGAGCAGCAGGCAACCAACCAACCCCACACGCACGCATATAGTGCACAGTCCAATAAACTTACTACTCACACGGCGGGGTATTCATCCAAGGTAACAGAACGTACATTTTTGGCGAAACACAACATCAACTGATTCTCATACACCCCCACCAAAGGTCGATATTAATGCAGGGAAGCCGGGCTCCCCGCAAGGAGGACGCATTAATGGGCAGGAAGCAAAATCTCGCACCCTCCTAGGAGCTATATTCGCTCGTTTTAGGCGCGCACCCGCCAATAACGGGGAACAGCTTTCGGCTGCACGTGCGAAAATTGATCGGCTCCAGCAAGACGTTTCTGTGCTCCAGAAGCGCTTTGAAGACCTGGAAGGCATGGGTTACTCCCCGTATGCTTCATATCGGTCATCGACCGTGGATACTATCCAGGGCCTCCAGAGACCGGATGTGACGATGTCGCAGAGCAGCGTTTGCCCCACTGAGGATTTCGAATTCGAGCATGCGGCAACGGAATCGGTAGTGCAGGTATGGGTTCGACGTGCAACACCCCTTCCGGGCTGATATGATATGTACTTTTCGTACAGGCCCAGGCTGAAGTTCACACTCGGGCGGAGGGTGTGAATCCGCGTCTTCAGCCACACATGACACGGAGGGCTTCCCAGGACGAATCAAGTCTCTCGACGCCGAAACAGAATCAGAGTGTGGTGACTCCGGCTACTTTGGACACAGTGGCGTCTGGATCAACGGACCGTGGGGAAGGTCTCTCCATGACTGACAAAATACCCGACGCCCAGCCTTCCCATACATACCAGCATAAATTACCGAGGAAGAAGGAGCAGGAAAAAGAGTTGGACGCGGAGGTAGTGACAGAGGTTCGGCCTGGGTGCATCTCCCGAGAGAGATTGCCGAGGAAGCAGGTCGAGGGGGAGATAGGGGTAGAGACTCTACCTTCACATGTCCGCCAGGAGAGATTACCCAGAAAGAAGGAGAACGGGAGAGATGATGGCTGCTCAGACTGAGAGACCATTGACGTGAGCATGTACTCTCTGTGTGTCGTCGTCATTCGAGCGTTGTGGATCAGTTGACTTCACGAATTTGTATTACCATACTGTAATTTATAGTCCAGTCTCGTTCCCTTCGGTTCTCACTTGATTTTGGCACTTCCTCCGTGTAGTTTACCGTGCTCCTTTTATGTTTGTGAATCTCTCCGATCGCGTTCTCTGGTATTTCTACCTAAGTACACCCCATTCTGAAATGAGCTGTATTATAATGCGTATTGGGAACTATAAATATCGACTTTTTGACTAGCCCTATTATAACCTAGTTTAAGAACCTGTCCCCGAATAACCCAGTGTTGCTTATTCCGAAGACCCCGATCGAGCGAGTGACCTCACTCTCCTAGTCACCTTCGCAAGACAAATTAATTTTCTATCCGGACCTACACCCATAAACCTACTGCGCGGCGACGTACCGAGTGTGTATCATATGCAGTCGGAAGCATCCGACCCTTCCGAAAGACAGTTACCAAACACGGGCGATACTACACTGCATGTGTGCACGTCAAACAAGTCCGCATTAATTTTCTGACTGCGGGTGGCAGGAAATGTTGTCATTCTGGTGGACAGGCCTGGTCGTCATGAAGGGATGCGGGGCTGTGTCCCACGCAGTGCTGCTACAGTACTATAGATCGCGGGCCCGGGTTAGTTGGGACGAGGGCTGTGGCGAGTTCAAGGGGAAAGGTGAGAGGGATGGAATGGGAGGCGAGAGAAGTCGGGGGCGTGTTCAAGTCGAAAGCGTCCGTTCAGTCGATTCATAGGGACGATTGTATGTCCTAGATTTTGGGACTAGAAGCTTGAAGGACGAATTACATGATGGAGACAAAGGGTGAGTGGTTACGTCGAGGAAGGATTCAGACCGTGATATCGCCGAGCGCACGTCCTGCGCATGTTGCCAGCTGCCACATCGCCTGTCATTGGTCAGTCCGTGCGATCCGTTCAGTAGCACTGGTGTGTTCGATGGCCTACCCAAGGTCTACCCTAGTTAGTGGACCTCCCCGCTACTGTATACAGCAAGCACTTGTTGAGTATACCTGAGATTTGTGTGGCTTATCTCAGGTATGTGCTTCCTGTGACATCAAATATGAGGCCTTGTGCATGAAGTGGGTGGATATGGTGGTCACGTAGTCAATACCAGGTGATGCTTGAGCCTCGAAGTCTACAGAAATAGAAGGTGTGAGACGGTAATGAAGACGGGAAACTTTGCGGGGCAAGGGATGTTAGATTAGGGTTGCTGTATTCTGGCAGACTTGAGGCCTGAGGGCGCATGCAATGTGTACCAGGCGTGCTCGCTTCGAGCAAAAATTCCCGATCATTCTGGAAGGGTCATCATCAGCGCCAGTGTCGTGCAGCACCACTGACATCCCGCCGCTCTAACTCCCCGTTTAGGTCCAGCCCCATGCCAGGGGTTGACATGAGCGTCCATGCATGGTGTTCGATGAAACGAGGAGGTGAATTACCAGTAATCTGCTACATTTCAATTACCACTCCAGCGACGATGCCAGGCACCGGTGACGAGGCAGGGCTGACGTCAGTGAACACGTACTTGACATGTACATCCCGAAATCCTGACTCCTTGCAGTTACCATTTGGCATTGAAAAGAATCATCAACTATTTGTTTCTAGAAAAAAAGAACCCCTTTGTGACAGCGTCGTTCATTGCCTGGTCTGAAGCCATGACTTGAATCGGTCCAAATAGCCAAAGAGATGGTTGTCAGAGAAATTTCGAAACCGCTGCCTGCCAATGGACTTGACGATCGGGTTGCATCCCACAGAGTGCACGGTAAAGCAGCTTCCTCGGCCTGTTTTCCACACCACCAGCAAACTCACGACGAGTCGACGGAATCCGCCAGTGAATGCTGTACTCTTGAATAACCTCGGAAAGCAAAAAGATGCTACGCAGAGCATGCAGTGGAGTCGCCAGCCTCATGCATATGTATGGTCTAGCTCCGTCCCACGCTCCATCTGGGCCTCAAATTTTGAAACGCTCACCTTTGGCGATAAAGACCCCAATACGCCACTGGGATTAACCGTAATGTTTCCTCACTCCCATACTATAGGTCTCCGTTGAGCTTCAAAGGCGGCTGAAATCATAATGTCGATCCACGTCGTCCATACTGACTCCCCTTCTCAGAGAATGTACGCGTCCCAGAAAATCTCAGTATACATGATTCTTACCTTTAGTGAGCTAGCCCCGTATTGGCTCGTTTTAGAAGCGGGAGCGTTCCGCGACTGCCGCCGCCACGCGAACGAAGGTCTCAACGAAGACAGGACTCCTTACCTGCTGACGGTATCGTAACGCCGGCCCCGCCTGTGGGCAAGAAGTCGAAGGGAATAAATAAATCAGAGAAAATTACGGTACGGCAAAAGCATTCGCAGGGGGTAAGGACCCAATCTCACCGCCTTTTTCTGAGCACAGTCCAATTCACACCCGTCTGACGCCGCGCACGAGAGGAATGAACTGCATGCGTCGTCCTGCATCCAGGAAGCCAACCAACTTACAGCTGGAAGCGACAAAAATGCCTTCCCATCAGCCGGTGTCGATCAGCGCGTACCGGTAGCTTCTGTCGCCTCGGCCACCGCTGGCAATAGCGAGCAGCGCTCGGATGTGGGTGTGGGTGTGGCGCAAAGACAGTGCGTGGGACCCCCTGTGTTCAAGGCAGAGACGAGCCTTTTTTGTTGCAATAGACGGTGCTCACACTTTCTCCAAAAACAGTCTCATCCATCTACGACTAGTGTCAACGTTGGAGAGGAAATACGGAACCCCCCCCGCAGGGATCCCAACAAGCTACAGAGAGCAAAGACTAGCACAGCTAGTGCAATCCAGTCCATCAAGGCCGCGGTCAATCGCTACAGGCGCAGGGACCCTAAGGGAAACGATCCCACCGCGAGCGCGAGCACGCCACAGTTATGCGTATCAGTGCCTAGCTCGGTTCTCGATCAACCCCGCCACTCAGAGGCCGTACAACCTGAAAAGAAAAATGTGCCCACTGCGGCAGCTTACACTGAGGGTAGTCAATTGCAGTCAGCGGATGCCAGGGACGCAGGGCAGACTACGACAGAATCCGAGGACATCGAAAAACTTCGACAAGACCTCTCCCATTCCCACTCTCAGATCGCCGAGCTTCAGAAGCGTTGCGAAGCGCAATCGAGAGACCTAGAAAGTTCAAACAACTTCCTCAATACTGCAGATAAATCCTCAGATTCAGATGTTATCCAGGCCCTCCAGAGATTGAATGCCGAGGTGCAGCAGAATACGACGTATATGGCTGACTGCCTGGCCGAAGGTTTCGAGTTTACGAACGTGACGACGGACCCAACGGGGGAACAGATCCCGGGGGTGGAAAGAGCTTCAAGCCACATAGGGCTGGTTTTGGTGAAATCCTTGGAAGCGAAATCACCAGAGGATATCCCTATGTTACTTCAGACTGCATTCCAAGCCTACCTCGCTTCCGTACTCTGCGAGACTGCATCCTCTTGGGCCTTCGAACAAGGACAGAACGCATTCATGAACGGCATATATCAACGATTGCGTAGAGTAGGTGAGGAACCAAGTACTTAAATCGTCCCATTATGCTAGCTAACGAGCAGAAAAAACAACGGGCGATAGAGGCGCAAGCTATTTCTGGACGTTGGCGTGCGCTCGCGCGCGTTCACATCGTTCAAAATTGGGTCACCCACCCAGAGTCCCTCGTCAAAGTGATCATCGCGGGTATCTCTGATATCCTGTTGGTTGCAGGCTGCACAGCTCCTCAACCCGATATAATATCAAATGTTACATCCAAGTTCGAGGAAAAAATAGCCTTGCTCGTCGAGCTTGCTGGACGCCTCAACAGGATGTTCGACGAAGTAATATCGAGTGATTTCGAGGTATTAGTAGTCCGGCCTGGCGAGAAGTTCGACGGTAAGAAGATGGAAGACGCGGATGGCGGTCCGGTTGGGATCGAAGGGGCGTCAGTGTTGGGTACGACTCACTTGGGGTTGATAAAGCGAATACCAGTGGGAACATTGTGGGAAAGGGGGAAGAAACAGAAGGTGATAGTTCTCAAGGCGAAAGTCTTGCTCGAATCCTTTTTAGATATGGAGGATTAGCGAAGCCGTTTCAGATTAGGGTATCGGGTTTTGTCTGTGTCGACCGTAGTTATTGTACATGTGTAAGTTTGATCAGTGTTACAGACACGTATTTTCGTGCAGACTCTCTTTGGTACTATTCTATGGGTACTTAATGTCTATCGGCAATTATCGGGCGATTGCGCCGTTTACGCGGATTTACTGCGCCGACAAATGCATGCGACGATATAACTCCACACGTTCTTTTCACCCTAATCTCGGTCCAGATTCTAGGGGTGTCGTCGGTGTGTGAAACCGGAGCCGAATCTGTTCGAAAGAATGTGTGCAAGCGACAACATATTGATCCTTTGTCACTTCCACAAGTTTCATCTCTTAATCTATGTACCTCGAATTGTTGGACGGTGCTCTTTCCGCCTCTCAGAATGCAGGGTCCCATGTACACCTCTATCTCGTCTCGGTAAGCTCACCTGTACCGCAGCTTCCCTCACGGCCACGGTGCAATCGACGGCTGTGGTTGCTGGTTTTCTCCGTACACATGCCTGAAGCATGACTCGCGTTTGCCGCTTGACAATGATTGGGCGATACAGGACTCCGTAAGTCAGCCTATATATATGCAGTAATGGATGTCGGAAATCGCATAGAGGATATATCGATAAACGTCCTGCGGCACCTCTTTCACAAATAGAGTCTCACGATCAACGCTTGAGCTTGAACACCGAACCTACATCTCTTCGTTTATCTTCCCCGGCATTTTCTTTTAAAAGATGAATGCACCATCCTAAGCCTCCGTCAGAGGGGGACTCTCTTGAGTGGCATAGGGAGATTGAATGTGACATCTAGAACCTCGTTATTATTCCCCGGTTGTCTATTCCACGTGATGCCAGGAGGGAAACTGACATGCCGATATTGTTCCTCCACCAGAAATCTCTCCCGATCGACACCCAATGCGGCTGGATGCTCTCCGCAACCCCTGGCGTCTTCCTCTCTGTTTCCAACGTCTCCTGCTTGCCGTCTTGAGACAGAACAGTTGATTCCAGTTTCTCTAGATGTATATCCACGATCTCCTGGGTGACATCCAAAGGCTGAACGCCACCCTGTAGCTCGCATCAGCGGCGCTCTCTCCCGACCAACATTCAGAGGCTGAGCTACGTCTATCCTCCTCAGGTGTCTCTCGTGCATGAAGCTTGAAGAGTTTTCCTTTCATCAGACGCTTCTCTCGATTCTCGGAGGAGGACTGGATGTCACTTGGAATGCTTTGCGACACGGCAATCCCCTGCTTGGTGTCTTCGTGCTCGCTCTTCTTTGTCGACAGACCTTCGTCTACGTTCGAAGGCTGACCGTCTTTCCGGACCTCCTCTTATACCGACTACTTCTCCTGATCAACGGGCAAGGGTTGACTGATCACCTTGACCACCCCCAATATCTCCTGACCAGCACGCAGAGTTGTGATGATGTTGGCTGCCTCATTTCCTGGAAATCACTCGTCGGTGAACGGGGTCTGAAAGTCGGTCGCCGTTCTATTAGCCGCAGCAAGACATCGCAGGAGTTTCAGCTGTGGTGGACCCATTACATACCGCCAAGTGACTCTCCTGACTTGGACGACCTTCGAGCTGCCGACTACCCTCGGTCGTTTCAGAACCTCGTTGAAGCCGTTTCCTGCGGAACAACGAAAATGAGAATACACCGTCGAGACAGCCGTAGTCATCGATCGTAATGCTAGAGCTGGTTCAGGAAGGAAATTGGGGGAGGCACACTGTCATTGGGGAGATAACGAATTGAAGGGGAATGGAGTGATATTCAAACCTGAAAACTTTTATTTCTACATAGAATGAATGATCCAGAAACTGCAGTTGGCGGACTTTTACTCGTACAACAAGAAAAACCCAGCCATGCACAGACATGTCGAACCAGTATATACAACGTCGGACGAGCGAAGAGTCCATCACTTCGAACCTTCAGCGTCCAGAAACGATTCGAGAATCACTTTCGCCTGGACCACCGTTTTCGTCTCCTTTTCCCCCGTTCCCGGCTGCACCCGCTTCATGAGCCCCATTTCGCTGGTGCACAGCACAGTTTGGGGCATTCCGGCTTCACCTTGCATCTCCCTGCTGCCGTCCATATCCTCCTCCATTATCCCCCAATGGAACGTTTCGCCAGGTCGCACGACGAATACCTCGAAATCACCAGAGATCACTCCACCTATCATCCGGTTGAGGCGCCCAGCAAGCGAAACGCCAGACAATATATTGTTTTCGAACATGGGCGAGAGCTGTGACATGATGTGAGATCGAGAGGCAGTACAACCCGCAACCAAGAGGATGTCGGAGAGCCCCGCAATAATAGGGGTGACGAAGGAATGCGGTTCACTGACACAAGTAGGAAGAGTATAGACGCGCGTGAGGGAACGCCAACGTCCAGCTATTGCTGGCTTCTCTGTTGACCATTCTCTGCCCGTCAGCGGGAATGTTGATTGCGGTCGAAAATTGATGTCTTACCCACGTCCCGTAATCTTTGGTATATCTCATTTAAGAATGCGTTGCGTCCTTCGTCGAGGGTCCACGAGGACACAATCCAGTATAGGTAATTTGTTAGGTAGGCTTGGAACGCGATCTGGAGATACATTGGAACTTCGAAGTCGTCCCGCCTCACGGTCCGCAAGAACTGCACCAAAGTCGAACCTATGCTCTCCGAGGCCCTGCTCACCACGATTTGCTGTTCTGGGTCTGACGCCATAGCGTCAAGTTTAAAGACGCTTATAACACGATCAGCCATAAAAGTAGCAGTGTGCTGCAGCTCTGCGTTGAGCTTTTGCAGCATCTGGATGACTTCCGAGTCCGCAAATGTATCCGCGGTGTTAAGAAAGAGCCGTGCGCCTTCTAAGTCCCTCAACAAGGTCTTACATCGATCCTGGAGCTCTTCATTCTGGGAGACAGAAGTCAAGAGGTCTCGCTGAAGTTTTTCGATATCCTCGCGTGCAATCTCGATCTCTTCCGTCTTGCCGGCGTTTGCACGCTTCCAACGGTCAATTTCAGCGATGAGATGGTCAAAGGTGTGGTCTCTTGCATTCCGTAGCTGGTCGTCTTGTCTGGGTGAGGCAACTTGCTCTCCATCATCAGACAGGGGTCGTCCTTCCTCGTTGAGCTGGAGCTGGAAATATAGATAGAGAAGAAAAAAATGTGACTATATTCTCCCTCACAGACAATAGTTATTTATGTACCTCGGGTCTCGGTGATATTCTGGTCCACCTCCCATGGTCCATCCATAGCAAGATCGCGTGTGGTCGGATACAGAGCATGATTACGAGTATGATTATCATCAAAATGAGCGGTATAATATCCATGTGGTCTTGGAAGTTGGCAGAAGAATTGTTGTCCGTGTAAACTGGTCCAGGAACAACGAGGAAGCTGAGATCTTGGAATGTATACCTCCACTGAGCAAGAGGTGTAGCCTTAGGAATCAGGACAGGTGGGGGTGTGTCCGAGGTCCAGCAAACACGTTTTTTCACGCAAGAGATTGCTACGCGTGGCATGATCAACCAAGTTCCCGCTGTATCTGCCATCAGGGTCTCACCTTCAGCCGCATCTGGGTATATGCAATGGTCACGGTGGATCCGAACTAAAAAAAAAAGAAAGCAAACTTTGTTTCCATAATGTGACGAAGGTGAGGAGCCCACAACCCTTGTGCGCGCTTGCTGTTCGGTTGTTTGCGAGGTGCCGATCAGAATCTACTACATAGATATTAGTTACCTTGGTTGAGATCAGATCTGCCGCTTTCGTACCAAGTCTAGGAACTTGCTTGACTGTGTTTGCGTTTATTGAATGCCCAGAGCACGAACTTAGCCACCAACCCAAAAAAGGAAGGGGTTTCTGCGGTGAGTTGGTTCCCACGGTTATGAGTCTGGAGGAACCTTGTCAACTTGCAAGGTAATCTATTAACCATCTTTCTCGAAGCAATGCGGCGAACGCCTAAACGTTACATGTTCCGGATACTTCACAAACACGAGCTACTGCGAACGCCCATAATACCCTGGTTTCTTCTGGTTCACAATTCTGTCCCGTGTTAACCTCCGCTGTTTCACATGACGGAGATGGAAGAAGTGGAAAAACACGTTGTACGGTATTCGTGAATCATGATTACACTATCTGGGCGGATGCCCGGGCTGCGTGAACTTACTCTGCTTTACTCGTGGCCAGGATGAAGGATTCCCACTGGCGCACTAGCAGTTGAAGCGGACAGTTCGCACGGGCCGCCAAGAGTGAACGTCAACCTTCCGGCCACTCAGTCAACTCTCGATCAGCCTTTCTGTGAACTGGGTAGTGGTCCTGACTGGTCCTGGCTATCGGCTACCGTCGGGTAACACTAACCGTTTTACTGAAGGGATCATACAAGTTTAGATTACTTCTCACTTTCGCGTGTGGGGTTTGTTGCTGTGTGCCAGAAAACTACCGACTGTTTCGGACCCCGTACGCTTGGTACTTAACACCCAGGCTGCACCTGACAGAGAAAACCACCATAGCTTATAGTGACTCATCCTGGCCGGGATCGTGTTGCGAATGGTTACCAACTCATGTACTTCATAATCACTGTCTTCATTTCTGTAAGTCGCCGATCTGAGGCAGCTACAATGGTCCTGAGCGGTAGGCTACTGGCAGTGACTAGTGACTGGTTGTTACCAGAATCTGTCGACTGCATCAACATATTGTTAACTTTCAATTCGTCCACCATTATATCGCCAACATATGTATGCTGAATGGAAATGCTGCCGCATCGGGATCGGAGCTGGGTCGGTAGTAGCTTCATTACAGTAACAACTCGTATGAAATGGTTTTGCTCACATTGACTTTCCTTGTAGTAAACACTCAAGCTGGTACTAGCCATGACTCCTCAGAGATCGCTGCAACGATAACAAACCTTCGAATTGCGGAAGTGTACGTTGAGATACTACGTAAAGAAGATGGTACATACTGCAAAAGAACCAGCCTAAACACAGGTCGCGGTACATATACAATGGACTCGAATCAAACACACAGAGACAAACCTCACCGGCACCCATGCATGGAGCGTTGAAGGCCCTGCACTAGACCTAACCATCCAGGAAAGATTCAAGGATGACCTTCGCCTTGATCACCGTCAAGGTATCACTCTTCCCCGATTCCAGCTGCATCCGCTTCGTCATCCCCAACTGAGTCGAACACAGCACTTTCTGGCCCGTTGCTGTGGCACCTGCCATCCCTTGCCCTTTCTCGTAATCATCCACGTCCTCCTCCATCCTACTCTCTTCAAACATCTGGAAGGGACGAACAGCCATGACTTCGAAGTCGGCTGATACGACCTCCCCAATCATTTTGCTGAACTGCCCGGCGACCGAAACAATGGATGACATCTTGTCTCTGAATTGGGACGAAACCTTCGACCTTGCGGCGGAAAGAGAGGGAGCACAACTAGCTGCCACGATAATGTCAGAAAGTCCTGCCACGGTAACTGAGATGAGAGCATTCGGGTCGCTCATACACGCGGGAGAGATATAGGTGCGCGTGAGAGACCGCCAACGCCCCGATATTGTTTGCGCTTCTGTTAGCCAATTTTGCTGTTGTCAGCGGAAAGGTTGTTGGTAACCGAAACTCAATCTCTTACCTGATCCCTGCAAGTGTTCGTATGTCTTGTTGATAAGGTCGTTGTACCCTTTCTCGGTGGTCCACGAGGAAATGAGGGAGCGTAGGTAGTACGTAATATATGCTTGGAACGCGATTTGGAGATACAGGGGGACGTCATCGCGTTCCATCCTCCCCAAGCAGCCCGCCAATGTTTGGCCTATGGACTCCGAAACCCTCTGCACCGCGGAGGTTTGTTCCTTCGTAAATTTTGCAGCCCGAGGCCGGAAGTCTTCGACCATACACTCGGCCATGAATGTAGTACTTTGCTGAACCTCCGCGTTGAGCTTCTGCAGCATCTGGATGATCATCGCGTCCGCGTACGTATCCGCCGTGGTGACGAAGCGTTGCAAGCCATCCAGTTGTAACTGACGCTCTGCAAGGGCGGACTTGAGCATGTTCGACTGCTCCTCGTAACGTCGCTGGATTTCGATGGTTTTAGATTGGAAGATCTGTTTGAGCTCAGGAGCTCGGATGTAGATCTCCTTGAGAGTGATGAGATGGTGTCGCAGTTCTTCATTCTCTTTGTTTCTCTTTTCGAGTTCAAGTGCCAAGTCCTCCGCTCTCTTGGAGTCCGAGCGCAACCATTGATCGACTATGGTGGTGAGCTTAATGACGGCAGCATAATCCTTCACTTCCGTCGTAATTCTTTCATAGACCTTCCTCGACTCTTCTGATTCAAAGGAGGACGATTTCCTAAGAGTGTCGAGTTGCTCAGCATAATACTTGTGAAGCTCTTCGATTTGAGAGGATGAAGCAGATAGTTTGCGCTGAAGCTGTTCAACATCCCTGCGTGCGCATGAGAGCTCCTCAGCCTTAGAGGCGTCCGAAATCTTCCACTGCTCGATCTGGGTGTTGAGCGTGGTGACTGTGCGATCCCCGCCAAGGGACGCGACGCGGAGTTGCTCACGCAGGGAGCTGAGCTCCGTCGACTGCTTCTCAATACGCTGCCGGAACTCGATGATACGGGCAGATGAGGTGGAGAGGTCTTGCTGGAGCTGTTCAAGTTTCTCACGCCCGGTGGTGAGTTCCTCCGCCCTAGCTGCATCTGAACGCTTCCACTGCTCGATTTGGGAAGCGAGTTCCGCAGACTGCGCCAACTGTGCCGCGCACCGTTGCTGGTACTCGATGATCTGAGAGGATGAAGTGGATAGGTCACGACGGAGCCTCTCCAGGTCCGTGCGCGTGGCGGTGAGCTCCTCCGTTTTAGTGGCGTCTGAACGCTTCCAACCCTCAATCTGGGAAGTGAGCTCAGTAGACCGTGTTTCGTGTTGCTGCTGGAGCTCGGTGAGTTGGGAGGATGAAGTGGCAAGGTTGCGACGGAGCTGCGCGAGGTCGTTGCGAGCTGTCGTAAGCTCCTCCGCTTTAATGGCATCCGAACGCTTCCATTCCTCGACTTGAGAGATGAGAGAGGTGACGGCATGGTCTTTGCCCGACGCATTGTCTTGGAGCTGGTCTCGGAGAGAGCTGAGCTCCCTTGATTGCATGTCGTAACGTTGCTGCAGCTGGGCGATTTGAGAGGAGGAGTTGGTCAGATCTCGCTGGAGACCTTCAGCCCGCTTGCGAATAGTCAAGATACGTTCTTCCTTCAATGCGTCTGTACACTTCCATTCCTCGACCCGAGCAGTGAGAGTGGCAACTGTGCGATCTTTGTCTCCACAGGATAATGTTCTGGTTTGGAGCTCGTCGCGCACGGAGATGAGCTCGCGTGACTGCGCCTCATAATATCCTTCAAGCTCTGCGAGTTTAGAGGTAGAAGCGGACAGGTCTCCCTGCAGTTTCTCGGCGCGCTTGGTGGTAGTCGCGATCTGCTCTGCTTTCGTAGCGTCCGCATGCTTCCACTGGTCGAGTGTTGCGGTAAGGGAGGCAATGGTGTGATCCTTGTCTTCGTGAAGCAGGGTCTTGGTTCGGAGCTCGTCGCGCACGGAGATGAGGTCGCGTGACTGTGACTCATGACGTCCTTGAAGCTCCGCGAGCTTAGAGGCAGAAGCGGACGAGTCTCGCTGAAGCTTCTCGACCTGTTTGAGAGTAATCGCGATCTCCTCCGCTTTGCTTGTAACAGCACCCTTCCATTGGTCAACTTCGGCGGTGAGGGAGGCAATGGTACGATCTTTGATTTCGTTGGACAACGCCCCGTTTCGGAGGTCGTTGCGCAGCGCGATGAACTCGCGTGCCTGCGTCTCGTAACGGCCCTGAAGCTCGGTGAGCTGGGAAGTGGAAGTGGAGAGGTCTTGTTGGAGCTTCTTGACCTCCTTGAGGACAGTCGCGATCCGCTCTGCCTTCGCCGCATCCGCACGCTTCCATTGGTCGACTTGGGCAGTGAGAGAGGTGATAGTGCCCTCGTTTTGCGACGTGTTCACTTTGAGTTTGTCACGGAGTTCGCTGACTTCTCTTGACAGTGCCTCATACGACGCCTGAAGCTTGGTATTCCGAGTGTTGGACGCGGCGAGGTCTCGACGAAGTTCCTCCATCTGCTTGTTCTTCTTTTCCAACGCACGAGCGATCTGCTGTGAAACTGCGTGTTTGGATGGTTCACCTTGGGCCTGATCTGTCCCGTCGGGATACAGGACCTCGATCTGATGGAGCTCGTCACGGACAGTGTTGAGCTCTTTTGACTGCGCCTCATAACGCTTCTGGAGGTCTGCGATTCGGGAGGAAGCAGAAGAGAGTTCACGCCGAAGCTGCTCGACATCCCTGCGCGCAGTCGCAATCTGCTCCGCCTTCACGCTGTCTTCACGCTTTGCCTGGGTGACTTCGGTGGTAAGGGAGGAAATGGTGTGGTCCTTCTCCTCGAGCAGCGATACCTTGGTTTGGAGCTCGCTGCGAGTGGAGACCATATCTTTCGACTGCGCGTCGTAGCGTTTCTGGAGATCAGCTGTCCGGGAGGAGAAGTCTGCGAGGTCCCGCTGAAGCTTCTCTTTATCTCGGTGTTCAGCAGCGAACTGCTCCGCCTTGGCAGCATCTGTGAGCTTCCACTGATCGACTTCGGCCGTGAGGGTGGTGATGGAGCGTTCCTTCTCTTCGACCAGGGACTTATTGGCTTGGAGTTCCTTCCGAACAGAGCCAAGCTCCCTGGATTGCGCGTCGTAACGCTTTTGGAGTTCGGCCGCCTTGGAGGAGGCGGCGGAGAGGTCCGTCTGGATTTTCTCGTAGTCTCGGGATGCAGTAGTGATCTGCTCTGTCTTCATGGAATCT
Organism: Neoboletus brunneissimus; assembly: GCA_003316195.1. Lineage (NCBI taxonomy): Eukaryota > Fungi > Basidiomycota > Agaricomycetes > Boletales > Boletaceae > Neoboletus > Neoboletus brunneissimus. Next base: position 24,043 of record QFEL01010936.1, read on the forward strand.
GACTGCTTCCACCGAGCAACTTCGGCAGTCAAGGAGCCGATCGTTCGATCCCTCTCTTCGATCAACGACGCATTAGTCCGCAGCTCATCGCGTGCAGAGCCGAGCTCGATTGATTGGGCGTCGTATCGCTGTCGGAGTTCTGCTGTTCGAGATGAAGCGGCGGAGAGGTCGCGTCGAAGGGTCTCGTTGTCTTGGTGTGCAGAGGTGATCTGCTGCGCATTCGCGGCATCCGCGTTCTTCCACTGAGTGACCTCGGCTGTGAGAGAGGCAATAGTACGATCTTTCTCGTCGCGAAGCGACAGCGTTACTCGCAGTTCATGGCGGACGGAACTAAAATCTCTCGACAGTTCAGCATAATGCTGCTGAAGTTTGATCATTTGAGAAGATGTCTTGGACAAGTCTAACGAGAGCTGCTCTAGCTCCTGGCTTGAGATGATAACTTGTCCTTTATTCCTGGCAACCGTGTGCTTCCACTGGTCGATTCGGGTGGTAACGGTGGTGATCGTGGTGGTGATCGTAGTGATATCGGTGGTGATAGTGGTGATATCGGAATCTATGTCGAACGGTGACACGGTTCCTGGATGGCCATCACCGCGAGAATTGAGCTGGATCTCGAGAAAGGTTATTCGAGAAGCCGAGGCAGAAACATCCTGCAGAAGCTTCTCGTTTTCGACTTGAAAAGCCTCAAACTGCTCTTCACAGAAACGCTTGTATTCCTCGTGTTCTTCCGACATAAGGGCAACTATGCGATCCTTCTCTTCGCGATGCAAGCGTTCTATCTGAAGGAATTGTTCCCGGACGGAGGTGTATGTTGATTTCGACGGTACCATAACACGTCGAGTTGTGACGGCCTTCGAGGCGGAGGAGAATATGACGGGAGACTGCCCAGATTCGGTGACCCTGGGGAGTTGTGATTCTTGGTAAGATGAGGCCTTCCTTTGTACTCTCCCTTGAACGGAGGACTGCGTCTCGTTTTGCTGTTGGCCTGCAGTGGTTTGGGAGGAGAAGGTAGATACATCTTGCAGAGGTTGCACGGTTCCCTCTCTCGCGGTGGCGGACCGTTCTGCATTCTGAACATCCACGCCTTTCCGTTCCTTGACTTTGGTCGTGGTGGTGGTAACATAGGTAACAGTATGATCTGTCTGTTTGACTCCCGAATCAACGGTTTCTGAGCCGGCGTCTGTGAAACAAGCGAAGGGAGTGAGAACATGAGAAAAATTCGACTGCCTTACTCTTACCGGATTCCAAGCTATGGTGAATTGCCTCCGGTGTACTGAACATAGGCACACGCTCTTCGTCATCAGGAAATTCAGATTGCTGTTGGAAAACGGTTTGAATTTAAGTACTCCCCAGGAAATGCGATAGTCTCATTACCTCGGTGCCCTGATCCCCGTATCCTTCTTGGACCTTGGCCTGGGACGCAGGTTCCGAGGACCCGTTCTGTACTGGTGTTCCGGAATCATTACCGAGGCCAGAGGCAGACCGTTTTTTATTCTCGGGTGTTTCGGGCTGGTGTTGGAGGGTGAGTTTGAGACGGTATCCCTCTTCAGGGAGTACATTTCCCGTACCTGAAGTAATTTTCTTGGTTGCTTTGATTCTTCACCCTGAGCCACAGGCGTGCGTGCCCTTTCGTCCCCTGGGGATGCCGAAGGTAACAGTGAGCCGAAGGCTCTAAACATGCTTGCAGGAGAAATGGCGACTGCTAGTTGTGCAGATGTTAGGACGGATATTTGTATAGCGAGAGATTGGTCACATACGCTCTTTGCGGAAAGGGGAAAATGTCGATGGGTAATCTGGAACCGATCGCCTTTAAGTGAGTAGAGTATATCTGGTATTATAGTGGATATACACGCAACGCACAAGCCCCAGCAGATCCCCGGAACGACGAGATGGGATTGGGCTGAGGGCTCGAAACCACAGCGCTAATTGCAGGCTCGGTTGTGGGTGACTGTTTTTAATTGCACACAGGATTCCCTACATGAGGCACTAACCCCTGGATACATTATGGATTAGCTGTGGGCTTGTCAGGGCCACTCATTGGATGCTTGGATGGAATGGAAGAACTTGGAAGCACCCACTCTCGTACTAGGATCGCTGATGAACCTCTGCCGAATATGGCACAGAGGTACATCCTGCTCGACGAATCGCATGTAAGTACATTAGAATCAACCTATTTTCGCAGAGTAGCATAATTAGACTCACGAAAACTTGTTGTGAGGCCTTTCCCTGGGAAGTTGTGGGGTCGGCACATTGTCGCCTGCGCGAGATCCCCGTGTTCGGTTGGGCGACAGTTGAACCCGAAACTCGAGATGTGGTTAACCTATCTTAGGCCCTAGGCGCGCTAGGTAGGGTAGAAACCCTGGGTTCTTAGAGACATGCAAAACAGGAAAGTGGATATACTTGATATAAGAGCGACACGATGCTGCATTGTGATGATCGATCTGGCAAACCAGTGTCGCTCGAGCTTCCACTCGCTGATCAATGAGTCAGGATGAGCTTCAGCAAGCTCAAGACTCCGAACACCCTTCTCAAGGTAGGGGGTATGTAATATACATTATTTTTACTTCCATTTTCAGGATAAATACGAGCAAAAATGATCCATAAATTGTCACAAATTATGTAACAGCAGTGAGTCCGTTGGCATTCCCGGCGCCTTTCAATCTGAGTAGCCATTTTCACTGCTCTTCTTCCTTGGTAGTCTAGGCTCTTCAAGCCGCCCTCCACGGTCGAGGGGCGAACAACCTCCCGAGTCCCTCTTCCTCGGTAATCTCTCCTGTTTGTCCTTTTTCATTGGCACACTCTCCTCACTCTCCTTCCCTGGCAATCTCCCCTGATTCACGTTGAAAAGCTGAACACACTCCTCGCTCCTCTTCCCCGGCAATCCTGCTGGAATTGTGTCGGAGGGCACGACCTCCCGCTCCCCCTCACCATTTCCGCGCAGTACCCATTGACTGGTCTCAGTGAGGGGTGTCACGACTTCCCATTCCTCATCGGTCTTCTTCTCTTCGGGATGCGAAGAGCGAATGCCTTCCACTCTGGTATTGGAGAAAAGTAAGCCTGAAAAACAGCCACATTCAGCATCAATCTCGTCCACTAGCTTTGGTGTTCTGGAAGGCTGAAAATCCGGTTCTATCTCAGCTTCAGCAGGTTCTGTCTGTGCAAATAACTTTCGTACTTCTACCACTGCCTGCTTACGAGAGGAAAGGTTCTGTTCGTGCGCCTCCCCATGCACCGCGTTGGAGATAGTACTTGGTTTCTCATCTTGAACCTCGTTGAGTCCCTCAGATCGTTGATCCGAAGGAGCAAGAGACACCTCGCTACGATTCTTCTCTCTGATTCCACCCTCAGGCGTGGAGTGACTAAGATTGCAATGGTGCTGCTTTTGTTTGAAGACCCTACACATTGCCCACATCAGCTCCGCCTTGGGTTACAAATTAGAGCGAGCAATAACAATTCACCCAGCTGCCCGTCGTGAAACTGCTGCGCTTGTCATCCGGACCCGCTCCTGTAACGCAAGTCCCGTGAGCTCGCGGCAGATAAGTTGGACAGAGCACCCAACCATGCTGTCACGGAGCGAACCAGCCAGGCTAGATCGGTATCCGACATCCTCCAAACCTGTATCTGGGACCGACACGATGCCATCATACGAGAAGCCTTCGTCCACGGCCGCAACCATGTTAGACAACATATATGACACATGGTTTGCCATACTGTTTACGAATAGAGACGCGAGTGAGGGGAAATCTTGAAGACCTGAGGAGGGTCGAATTCGAGTTTTCATAGGGTATGCCGGTTTGGGGTTATAGTTCCCGTGTGGATACCAGTAGTAAACAAGCCGAGTACGTATTCTCCATTCCATGTATCAGAGTCGCACTGCTTTGGTGGGGTGATGAGCGCTAGCAGCTACAGAACCATAATTTGGTGGCGAGTCTGCGAACATAAATGCACCCCGGAAGGTGCATTATTACGGACTCGAAGGCCACAATTGATTGCGCTCATCTGTATATACTTGCAATACTAGCTACCCTAGATCGGAACAATCATTTTTTTAACCTCGAAGTATTAGGCCTAGGTTGGCAGTGCACGCGTGCACGAGCTGTCCAAACTCGTTCCGCCCCAAATGGTTGTGTGAGAAAGGTAAGAAACCGTACAGTTTTTGTAGTTTCGTCAAGCGCAGCCGTACCGTTCTTGGTCGAGTAGAGGGCGGATCCATGGATGGATGAAGTAGAGTCCTTTCATCCCGATCAATTCGGCCGTCGTCTTGATATCTACGTCCCAAAACGCGGGGGTATTTACACGATATATGTGGAGCTTGGTCCTGGAATCTGGTTCTGAGGCGCGGAGGGTCCAGTAAGCAGAAACCTGCAGTCCTGAGTCGACTGGCGACAAGTGATGGTGGGGGGGATTTGTGGCGGACAGCTGGCTTGCCTCTGCCTGTTCTCGGACTGTGCAAGTGTTCGAAGGGGTCTTGAGGACCACCTGGCCGTGCTGTGCTCAAATTCTTGCATCTTCACTCCGGCATTGGAAGTGATGGACGTCAGGGACTTCTTTCTGGGTGTGCGTGATTACATAAAAGGAGGAACTCTGAACAAGACACATACGAGATTAGAGGGAGTAAAAGGTTAACAGGAGAAAGCATAAACTCGGAGTATATCAAGATGTACGTACATTCACTAGTGAGGTTGGACCCTTCCTGTATCGCCGCAATCGTCTTCCTCCGGCCCTGGCCCCGTATAACCCGCGATGACCACAATTGAGCGGCACCGTGTTGCTTTTTGACAGCGGGCTTGCGTGCAAACATATTCGTTAAGAGCCTTGAGAGAACCGCTGGGAGACCAAGGATAGTGGGAGTGCAATTCATGAGCTACGTGCGATGGCGATGGCGATGGCGCAGAAGCAACGAACGACGGCTCGCTCAATGCGAGGATATCGGGCAGATGACCGTGGTCGTCGCTGGTGGACACGAGAACAGAACGACTGGCAGATGGGCGGAATTACCTTGTTTGACAAGGTTTCCTCTATGATCGTGGGAAGGTGGCCGACATTATTTTTGCCACCAACCCCCATCATTGGAAGCCATCAGGGAGAAATGGGGCGTATTGTGACGAAGAAGAGGTGAGATCTGAGCGGAGGCGAGAAGTCAAAATCCAAGGTTTGATTCGAAATCAAGGATCCGGGTTAGCAGGGTTCGAGAAGTCCAGAGGAATGATCCCCCTTCATTCATGAGGAAGACAGCGTCCTGTATCTCAGGGTACAACTCAAGTGTATTCAAGTTCCTGCTCGTGGCAATGACCTTGCAAACGACTCTTTGCCGACACAGCTCAATAGCTCGACTTGAGCTCGTGATACAGTGAAACCAATTCATCTCGCATCAAGTACCACCGATTAATTTCGATGGTGCCATCAGGTCGAAGAAGCCGCCCCATACCGCCTTGCACCTACCTCGCGCATTCAATGTCGATGTATTCGACCAAGCTTCTGAAGCGCACAGAGAAGCATTGATAACTAGGAACCAATGGTTGTTCAATGTTTAACACCGGTTTAACCGTTCAACGGGCGTGATCGGTTCCGTCAAATAACTCGGAGGATCATGAGCTTTTTTGGGGGCAAATTGAGGGTCCTACTAACCAGATGCAGAAGCGCCGAAACTTGAAGCTGAGGGTATTATTCGGCTAATTCTAGCGCTGACAGGCCGTGCAGCTAACATGTGCAGTACATAGTATGTATCTTGTACAGATTCGGCATTCACTGACTTTGTCACCAGGCTGGCCGTACACGCGGTGATACAACCCTGACCCCAGGGCCAAAATGGGTACCTAGTTTATATTATCCAGCTCGCAGTGGATCATGGTGCTGAACTCCATGGCTGTGCTCCTCGCTGAGCTGTGACGCAGATCCAAGCCCATTGGAAACCTTACACCACGTGTGTCCAGCGCTTTTGGAAGCAAGCAGCCTAGTGTTCGAATCTTCTAGGTTGATGGGTTCGCTACATCCATGCGGAAGCCTCGTTTGTTCACTGCTGTAGAACGGTCTGCGAGCGAGGCCGGCGTGTGCTATTAAAGATGCCCACTGGTGAGACGAATTTAAACTCGTCCCTCTCCGGCCTCGAGCCAGTACCAATGTCAGTATTAACGCCACCGCCGTACCGATGCCGCGATTGTGGAGGTGCTTCTGGGAATCCACGGAACCTGGCAGTCTTTATCGACGGTACGTCTAACAGACCTGGCGAAAAGGTAATTATTCATGTGGTCGCGATCCTTCGTAGCTGACCAGCACGCGGGCAGAATACAAATGTCGTTAAACTATCCAAACTAGTAAAATTAGTGAGAGAAGGCTCTGAGCCCGAGCAACGTCAACATTATTTGAAGGGGATCGGTGCATGTGGTACCGACAATCTCCCTCTGCCCCGTCGTGTGGGGAAGGCGATCTACAGCTCACTTGAGATGGCACTCGCTTGGTTGGTTCTGGATGATATATATTTCCCCCAGCAACTCATGTGATTGGTCCCTACAGGAATGTGGAGAAAAACGTGAAGGATGCGTACACTTGGTTAGCAGAAAAATATCAAGAGGGGGACCGAATATACTTGTTTGGTGTGTTCATGTTTATCGCTGGTTCTAGCGGATGATGGGATGCTTGCAGGGTTCTCTCGAGGCGCGTATCAAGTGCGGACGCTTGCTACTATGATCCATGAGGTGAGTGCCCGTAGCATTTACCGTTATCGACGGCGATCGACGGATTCACAATTATAACAGGTCGGCCTGGTGAAGGAGAAAGATGACATTGATTCGTCAGTACATTGTTGTTTTGCGCGACTCACATACTTCACGAGTATATTACATACAACAGGGCATATGGTCATTACCTTTCCATCGATCCCTATAATCCCGAGACAAGAGAGAAGGCAATGATGTTTAGAAAGGAATACTGTCGGCTGGGTGTGAGGATTCATTTCGTGGGAGTCTGGTGTGCTGCCTTTATCATGTCCCTTGTTGGATCCCGAGCTGACTTTGGCTAGGGATACAGTGTCTTCTTTGGGTCTGATCAAGAGAGATGTTCACATCACTGCCTCCACGACGGTGACTAACGCGTGCCATTTCCGACATGCACTTGCTCTTGATGAGCGTCGAGTCAAGTTCATGCCAGAGTACTTTGCAGAAGTGAACGCTCACCATAGCAAGATACGAAGTCTGAGATCCGCCATCAGCGATGTCAAAGAAGTGTGGTTCGCTGGTAGCCATGCTGATGTGTATGTAATATATCGATCTATACAAAAGGTGAAGCTGATGCAGTCTCGCATCTAGTGGTGGGATCAGCCGGGGATATAATGAAATGGTTAGCCACTCCGAGACCGACGACCCCGGGTCTTACCCTGTTCATGCCGGCAATGTGCCACTTCTATGGATGAGACGGGAGGCCGCCGCCAACGGTTTGGTTTTCAAACCGGAAGAGTTTACCTGGGATCCAGAGGATGTCGATCTCGGCCGAAAGGATACGATGACGGGTCTGTGGAAACTTCTCGAGATCTTGCCCATTCGTCACCAAGTATCGTTTAGTGGTACTGGTAAACACGAGCAGAGGTAACACCACCCTAGTGGACTCGGTTTCATCGTTTATTGACAATCATCTGCAGGCGGCATCTGTCTCGTCCTCGTTCAGTCATTCCTGATCAAATGATCCATTCATCCATTTTGTCTGGCGACGTGTATGCGCCCCTCGCTACTCTACGGGATAGCGTTGATATCCCGACTGTGCCACGAACAGCCTCAGATAAACTATGGACAACTGAACTCCCAGACGAAGGAGTAACTATGCGTTTATTGACATCATTGCTTAGCAATCAACAAAAGACGCTAGGATCTCTTGAGAAGGTGTTATTCCTTCTCGATTCTGGTAAGTCTCACCCACTGTCGACCCATCGGCGATGTAAATCTGATGCGTTTCAATTATCGAGGGCTAGACAATGGACAAGCTGGAACAATTCCCAGACCCCAATGGGCTCTTGGCGAGCAATCTGGTTTTGCTAAGGTTGCCCTCACTGTTATCTATGACGTACTTTGTAGGTTATCATCCCTAATCTTCCTCGGGAGTATGCTGATCTCGTACTTATACCTCCATAGCCAGATCTTCTGTTTCCAAGGAACAATTGAAGGATGTAAGGGACGCTCTTTGCGCTATATTGTCCTCCCCCACGGACCTCCCTGGAGCGTTCTACGTTCTACGATTCTCGATAAGGCACGAAACACTCCGACAACGGTTTATCGCTCACGATGAAGTGATCAATGCTCTCGTGCATGCATTGGAATGGACCGCGAAGAGCACCAATGAGGACTTATTCCCATTGGTTATGTACAGTCTACGTTACCTCATCGATCACGGTGCGTATGATCAATGTCCTCTGGTTGGATGCTTATCCTTTACAGATGACATAAGGGGCAATGTTATCGATCAACTTACTAGCGCTAGGTCAGATGAAAGCGAAACTGGGCAAACAAGGCTCGCTGTGGCATTGGAAGTGAAGGGTAATGATGTTTTATTGCCAGTGGTCATGTACTTCGCTTATTTACATCTTCATAGCATCCAGCCAGTTGGTGGCTTCGCTTAAGATGATTGCATCTTTTGCTCAGCGCCGGCCAGGTGAGAGATTTCCAATTCAGTGCGTACCTTTTGTCGATCGATTCGACAGATCTTTGTCAAGAGTTGAAACCTAAAATCTTTGAGCTGGCAGAAAGGGAGAGGAGTCTCGTTGGTCCGGCGGCCGTGGAGGCTCTAGCTGCATTCAACGCGCCACGTGGGTCCCAGCGTTACTGGTGCATACTCTGTTGCCTAATTGGTATTGCGGACACAGTTACCGGCGATATCCACTTCCCTAACTTCCTAAGCTACCTTGGTAGCATTCTCCCTCCGTTAGATGCAGAGGTAGGCGGCACCCCTCAACCCGACAACACTAGTAACTTGCCGCCTGTATTGCAAGACAAGAGTGAGCGCGAGGCATTATGTACATTTTTTTCGTGGTTGACTTATGTCAGGTTCTGGGGAGCTTGACGAGGGAGTGATGTATAAGCTTGTGTCAGCTATCCAGTCGCGCGATGCGCATGAACGCACTGCGGCGACCTTGGTATTATTGAAGCTATGTAGATGTAAGTTCTCGAGAAATCTCGTTCACGGAGCTGACTAATAGTGAATTAGATTCGATAATTCGGGATTTCTGCTCGCGGGTCAAAGTTGTGCATATCTTTACGGGGCAGCTGGAACGAAAGAAAACCTCTCTGCTGGCAGCATATGCTTTAAAGATGTGTTTGGACCAAGGTGAGCGAGAGCCCGGCCTTTGATATGAGGATTGGCCCGGCTCATACATAAATGAGGCATGGTGACACACAGTGACGATCTCGATCGTGCTGCACAGCTTATCGTCGCCATGCTTGACAAATGCTGGTTTGACGATGCAGTAGGCCGAGTCGAAGGCACCGAGATTCTCAGTGGACTCATGACGACTGGTAACCCTGGGTTAGTTCTTGCTGATTCGAACCTTGTATTGATGATGTGTTGGGCCCAGGCGATATAAGGCAGCGAGTCATCGACCTCAAGATGGTTGCCACTTTAATGAAGAAACTTGAAGGTGGTGAACGCCATGACGTCCGCATGAGCCTGTTATGTCTCGACATCCTCGGTGTGTAAATGTCCACCCACCGTATGCACCTACATGACTGACTCGTTTGTAGAGAGGGATCATCCAGTAGAGCTGACGTCCATTGTGGAACAAAGCGTCGCCAACTTGAAGGCCAATAGCAAGAAGGTTCAAATGAAAGGTGTCAAGATCCTCGCAGCACTTGCTCAGATATGTAAGCATGTCTTCCGTCATCCAATGCGTAGCCACTGACGAATTGGATAGCGGCTGGTGAAGAGGCTATAAAACCATACGTGATCGACATCGTGAAAATGTTACTCCCATCCCCGGGCAGTCCACCCCGACCGCGTTCTCGATTAGTCTATCCTACTGCTGCTTTATATGACCTGTGCAAGAATGGTAAGTCAGGATCCGTCCTGCCTCGACATGAAGTAGTAACTATTTTGTTCGTTTAACCCAGAAACCCTCCGTCAGGCAATCCTGGCCTCCCCAGAATTCAGGACGTTGAAGGATCATCGTCGCGCTGGCACTCTCCATCCCCAAGTTCCAGCAATTTCACTAGGGAATTAATACTCCCCCGTATAGTCAATAGATCCTTCGAGCCGGGCTCATACTACCTATCCCCTTCGGTGGTTTCACGATCTATGCACTTCCAACTCGGTTGATTTACTTCTAAAATGTACAAGCTCAACAATCGTATTCTCTCCGTTGTATGCATTCCAGTTGACTTAGCATCCCTGTGTGCACGCACTTCAACGGACGAATTTGGTAGAGAAGATGAGGTGGCAATAGGCAGTGTTCAACATACCGGAGCGGACTTGGAACACCGCAACTTGGTGCGATGATTCATGCAGCCATATCACGTGCCGAGTGTATATGTGTTGCGACAGACGGTTTGATCATCGGCCAAATTCGCGGAGGTCTCGTTGACTGAATTGAAGTACAGCAGTCGTAACTTGAGTACTTGAGTTACGAGTATCCATAGAATCTGGAAATCTCGTGTGATGAGGTATATGAAGTAGTACTACGATAAATTTCGCGCGGCTTTTCAATAGCCAGAGTCTAAACTGCCTGGGCCACGATTTCCATCAGCTCGCGTTCTGCAGGGCTGAAAACACGGTTGGTTCTTCCCATGCAGATCACGTTCGTACCTGCGCTGCCGCCTGCTTAACTCATGGGGGGGGAACTTGATTCTGCTTGTGCGCCTTCCCCCCATGCGTCACTGCGTTGGAGAAGGTACCTTGAACCATCGTGACGTCTTGTGTAAAGCCCAGCAGATCTAGCGAGACGCAGACAATACACTGTAAGATGAGGTTGGTCATCATCAATCGTTAAACGTTAAACATCGATCGTTAGCACTCATGTCCAGCCATCCGATAACGGAAAGTCGGGATCTGAACAAAATATCGCGTTGACTTGGAGGGTTCGATGTACCATTCCCTACGCGGCCTGCAAATCCTGGAATGTGTGGTCCCGGAAAACTTATCACGTTCACTTGAGGACTGACGCGGACGGTCGTCACGGCGCCGTGCTATCCGTCTTACACCACACATCAAACACGCATTAGCCATGCACTTCACGCTATCGACGGCTTGCCTCAAAGACCGGGCTGGTGACCAGACTACTTCACACGTCCCCCGATCCTAAACCCAACCACGCACACCATAACCTTTAAAAAACACATAGCGCTCGCGGCCACCGCTACATATCACACCATTAACCACGTCCTCCACGCCAGTGTGATTTGTGCGTTCAGTGTGTGGGCAAACTGCAACACGTCATCCAGGATATCCTAGATACCACCAAGCAATCGACTCGAAGACATGCCACCCACTGCTCTTTTGAGCTACGACGAGGACATTCACTGGTGGAGTCAATCAGTGGCGTTCTTCAGATAGGCTAGGCTCTCTCATTGTAGTGGCACTTCAGCCACCTTCTATCTCGCCGTACGAGAAGACTTCTGCCATGTGCGTGTACATCAATTTGCCATGATGTGATCCTAAATCCTTTGACAGCTTTCGGAGCTCGATCAGGTCACCAGGTAAGCCTGGCAACGCAGTTGGTCACGGTTGGAAGTGATGACACCCGATACGTCACGACTCGAGAGATCAACGTTCTCAAGCCATCGAAGATGTTTTTTTTCGGACGATTCATCGAGCTCGTCAGGCTGGCTTGTACCATTAACACTGGCAGGTTCAACTATGCATATCGTTGATCAGTGCTATTGGCTACTTGAAGCTGTCGTGACTCCGTTTTCCGTGGCCCCAACTACCGGCCAGTTCGGTTCAACACGACTGCTTCTCTGACTTACATTATCAGAACGGCTGTCTTTTGACATCGAAGCCTTTGGCCTTAGGTCTGGTTGGGGATACTAGAGTTATATCAATAGGCCTTCCTCCCCAGGGATTCCCTTCACTCGAACGAGACAACGACATGAAGTGAAGTTCGATAGAGTCCAATAGATCACCCCTACCCCGGTGGTCAGATTAAATCGAGAGGGACATTCTCAATGCGCCCAAACATGTACCCGAAACGGTTCATCCTTCCTCAGTATTCTCCACTCTTCCCTTACGCCATGGACCAGGGGATTCTCGTTCGGGGCATTATGCGACAAGTCTCCCCGTCCCTTTCGATGAGCCATTGTCGAGGTTTAAAAATGGCCTAGTGATCACCATCAGCTCAACCCCCCAAAGACCTCCCAACCATCCTTCACTCGCAACACCATGCTCCTTCATCCCTCGTTCATAACGCTCGTCTTTGCCCTGTCCACCTTTGGCGCGTCGATCAAGCGTGACGCGGCTCAGGTTGAGAAGGATATCAACAATCTGCAGACGCAAACGAGCTCTCTCGACGAATCCATCAACGCTTTCCCGAACAGCGGTGGCACGCTCGTGCAAGTCATGGTAAGCGTCGCTCCCCGCCTGTCTGCTCCCCCTTGCTACGTATCCGTCTGAAGTATAACACCTACACCATGACAGGCCATCCACAATAAGGCCACTGTTCTCGGGGATGCCATCCAGAACGCGACGGCCGACATACGTGTCAGTACTTGCCGTTTATCGACGACTCCGCACGATGCTGATGTTTCTTGCTTACCCAACGCTCCTTTTTTTTACTCTGCTCCTTTTTTTTCTTTGTGCTCGCGTAACAGGCCAACTCCGCGTTCACCGACTCGCAAAGCAACACCATCGTCGGACAAACAGGGAACCTCGAATCTGTCATCAAGACGACCCTCAGCGACCTCGTCAACAAGAAATCTGCTCTCGCCGCTATTTACGCAAACCCGATTGTCGAGGACGATCTCACGATGCTCCAGTTTGACGCTCAGGAGTTCGGCATGGAGCTTGTGGCTAAGTTCGATGTACGTCTATGTCGGTCCTCTCGATAGGCGTTGGCGTCAAGCAGGGACACGTTATGCCCATGCATGTGCCAGTTGCTGTTCCTAGGTCTCTTCTTTTCCTTTTCCAATCCCTTTTTTAAAAATTTACTTTGGCAATGTTTTATTGACGCTGACCTGACCTGATGTTGTGCAGCCATCCATGGCGACCATTGCTCAGGAGCAGATCGATGCCATCGACGACGAGTTCGAGACCGCGAAGCAAGCATACGCTTCCTAAGTTGGAGTGGTAAGCCGGGAAGTCACGACTCACCCTCTGTCCATATTGCGCCAGAATGTGAGCGCGTGCTGCGTGTCCTAGGTGCAGTTTGCTGTGATGTACATTACTTGACGTTTTCAACCGTGCGCCATGAGCGTGGTGGCATTGACACGTGAATGACAAGCGTTTTCTTGGGATCGCAGGTGCAGTCACTCGTACGATGATTTTTCAGGTCAAGCTGTAGCGACGTGGTCATGGTGTGCGTTCACCCTATGATCGAGGTCAATAGATATTAGACGGGCTTGTCTGGCACCATAGGTATGACTTAACGAAAATCCAAGCTGTATAGCTACCAAGTTGCACGTGCACCGCCCAGTTTCGATCCTTTCTGTTACGAGTGACTACTGGTCACTTCAGAAAGTTATGAAGCTCCCCCTTCCACCGTGCGATTTTGAAGCTCTTTCAAGTGGGGAACTTAGTGACTCCCTTTTCTACTATATACACGTGAACTATGGTTCACGATTCGACGGCTACATTCATGGTCCATGCGACGTTCAATTCGTAGCTTCTTTCCAACCAATTTTGGTGGCTACTCCATACTAGTACGAGCGGGCGGCACAACAACACTTGCCTCACCTTATCCAGGCTTTAGGGCGTTGGACTCAGAATAGCAGGAGTACGTGCGCAAACACCCTTACCTTCATAGCCGCCTTCACTTTCCTTCTATCTAGATATCTCGCATACTCTCGGAGTCCCGCTCAATTAGTGTGAGCTCGTCACGACTCATTCCAGTTTGTCATGACTCGTCGTATCACGTGTGCAAAGTTTAAGACACCCTTGTAGAGATACAATGGGGTTGTTACCGCTATTCCTTCAAATTCAACAACTCATGCGAACGACGAAACCTATTGGCCCTCAATGGTTTTTGCCCGACTTGAAAATTAACTGTTTGCAGGCCAGGCCGGACCAGAGCATCGCTAGTCCAACTCTTACCTTTCCCCTCAGAGTCATGGTCGATTAAAAAAGGGCCTAGTGCCAACTTTCAGCTCAGCCCGCAAAGCCGGCCCCGAACACCCTTTATTAATCATTCACAACGTCAATACTCCTCCATCCTTCGTTCGTTATGTTCATCCGCCTTTCGCGCGTCGATCAAGCGCGACGTGGCTCAGATCAGAAGGAAATTCAAAACCTGGAGGCGTCAGCAAGCTTGCTTGGTGTATCCATCAGCACTTTCCCCAACAATGGGGGCACGCTCAAATAAGCGGTGGTAAAGGTCTCCACTGCTCCATTTGGCACGTATCCGTCTGAAATCTGGCCCGCACGCCACGACAGGCCATCCACGAAGGGGCTACTGGCCTCGAGATCGCCATTCACAACGCGACAGTCGACATGGGCGTACGTCCTCCCGTTCATTGACGATGGCGTGCTGCTAATGTTTCTTGCGTACGTTGTACCCCGGATCGATCGTTCTTTCATCTTTCCCTTTACTTCGCTGTCCTCGCGTCACAGAACACCCACACATTTAATGGTGCGCAAGCCGCCGACATCCTCTCGAAAGCAGAACAGTCCATGTCTGACGTCAAGAACGTCGCTTAAACTACATTCCCCAAGTTGATTCCTTTGGCGAGTTCAGCGTGAGAGACGTCATCGCGGGAGATCTCGTAAAGTTCCAGGATGTGTTTAACGCATTTGGATTCACACATATGGATCAGATACCGATGTCGGCCCTCTAAACGGGCATAGACGTTTCATGGTGCTGTCATCTGCGTTTTTTTTATTTCCATCTCCACGCTTATGGATGTGCCAGTCGCTCTTTTTTGTTCTTCTTTTCGTTGACCCTCTTTCGTGACGCCGACCTGGCGTGATGACATGTACAGGCGTCCTTGAAGGCCGTTGCTCGAAAGCAGATCACTATCATCAACGACTTGCTCCACGCCGCGACCGACCAATACAATTACCAAGTCGAGGTGTGAGCTGAAATTCGCCGTCCTCCTCTCGTCGCCAGAACGCTAGCGCGTGGCCAGCGCGGGACTCAGTGGAAGCCATGTCATAGGTGTAGTTCAAGTTGCCGTATCGTGTAGATGGCTACGTGACCGCGCCACGAACGTGTTGTACGTTTCGTGAATTGTGCCAACAGTGTGCTTTATGGGGATCGCAGAACCAGAATTAGTCACTCGTCCGTCCGACGATCAAGTCAAGCCCGAGTGTATGTATATATACGTGGCATCGTGCATGGGGCCCTGGGGCTTGGGGGAACGCACAACTTGATACCAGCGATGGGACGTCGGGAGGAACTGGAATCCTGGATGCCTGCAGTTGCAACTTGCCACTGGCACGTGCGCATCACCACGAACGAACGGCGCCGTGGACCCTGTGGGTCGAGTGAACGACGAATGGCACGTAATGGAAGCCATAACAGTGGTACGTTAGTGGTCTTCCTACATGGTCGGGATTGGCCCTGACTGACTCTGATTCCTCATCAGGAAGTTCTCGACCAATCCCTCCTTCACCGATTCGAACCACAGCTGGAAGACATTCAAGAAAAAAAAGGTCACGAGCTCCATGTCATGCTACGAAGCCGACGGTGATTACGAGGCGAAACACAATTATTAAAAGTACGATGGTACGACGCCCAATCGACCACGGAGAAAGCCAGCCTACTATCATGTACTCGCCCATCGGCCACTTCCACCCTCGAAGCCTAATCGATCGATGACATCACTAGTTGAACGTGTATCATGTATGATTCCAGATCAGTGTGATGATGAATGCGAACCGTACAGCGGTGGGAAGAAAAGAAAGAAAGAAAGAGTTCTCTACGAGCTATGGTTTCCGTGTAGAAGATGATGCGTATTGTGTATAATGCAAACCTGGAGAAAAATGGAAAAGCGAAACAATGGCGGCATGAGGACCATTGAAGGGAAGTAAGAATGCGTAAGATGGGAGGGGCTACACACGAAAGACAAAAACAAAAAAGTGGAAAAGAAAAAAACATAACCGATCCAAGAGGGTTACGCATAGTGTGGTTTATTCGTCATGCATGTATCCAGTGGTGTCTTGTATTCGGGTGGGCAATCTAGCGGAAACAACCCAAACGCATGTCAACGACGCCAACCCACCGAGTGGCCGGATCATGACGCGCGCATGTTCGACCCGGGTGGTTGTTTACCGAGTATTCCCCGTCAAGGCAACTGCAAACCATCCGAAGATAGCCATCAGGAAACGAACCATCCATGCGGAGTCCGCGCCGATACCGAGACCAGGACGGAGCTGCATCGCGAGTGCAATGTCAAATTCGGGAACGGCCGAACGGTAAGCACGACGGCGGGGGGGAATGAGTAGCTGCGGGGTGGAGTCAACGTCACCATGTTCGCGCGAAGATAGACCAAGCGCTGGGGAGTCGATCGCGCGGACCGACCAAGCTGGCCGTGGGGAGCATAATTCGCGCATCAGAGGAGCGCTGCGATCACCTCTCGGCTGATCGAGTGGGTAGGGCTCCAAGAAAGGTGGGTCGCCGAAATGAGACTGATGGGGTATGTGTTCCTCGAGTGGGAGCCCATGAAGGACCGGAAGAGGTGTCATGTCAAGCGCATCTTGATATTTCTCATCGACATCATCCCATTCCGATTCCATATCCGATACAGCATCGAAATAGGGGAGCTTGTCTTCCGTGTGCAGGTCATGCCTCTCCGCGGACCTCTCTTCAGCATGGAGAAGGCGTTGTTGCCCCACTTCCGTCTGGAGTAGAAGATGTGCTCCACCCAAGATGTGCTCCTTGGCCTTTGCACTTGAATTCTCCCGGGGGACCGAGGACGTTGGACGCTTCCTGAAACGCGGCAGCAATTCCCATGCTCTCTTCGACGCAAGCATTCGGGATCGTAGCGACTTGATGATAAACAGGATCAACGCGACGCAGGCTAACGTCAAGAACGCGGCTAGGCAGGAGAACGCCAACACTACAAGCGGAGTAGTGGAAGTTCCATGGGTCGGAGCCTCCTGCTGATCGTCAACCACAAGCTCTGAAGCAACCAGTTCGTCGGCAACGTGGTCAGCTTGGGCATCGTCGAGTTCGTTGGTGTCGAGTGCATCCTGCCTGTCGGCGGTTTCTTCCAAGAGAGTTTCGAACGAAGGCTTTACCCCGGGCGGAATTTCGAATGAGGCTATGTCTTCCGCGTCAGGTTCGGAAAGGTACTCGATCTGCTGTTTTGGTTTTTGAGCCTGGAAGCGAGCAGGGTCGAGTTTGAGGCCATCTTGACTGTGCACGTTGCGCAAGAGCAACTACGTCAGTCACGACTGCGAACCCTGTGAAGAAAGACTGACCCTGGATGGATCCGGAACGCGGCCTGGACGGTAGTCTGGAGTGTAGACGAGGTAGGGGCACTTCGGATGCAAATAACCGTCGAGCATGTGTCCACAGCATGATCGACATGAGGACTTACAAGTCACTGAGGTCAGAGTCCGACAGTACCGGGCGACTAGTGACGACCAGCGCGAATAAAGAGACCGAAGCCAACAGAACGATCGTCATGGACAGCTCTTGTTGATCAAGCAAGCTTGTATCTGCCCTATAAAAATGATAGAAATCAGACTCGCTGACGCTGACGTGGCTGGAGTTGCTCCGGGATGCAGAACAAACTGCCTCACGGCAGACACGCTGCAGGTCGCGTCTCCATTTGTATGGCTGGACTGGTCACGTGACTCATAAAAACAATCCCCTTGGCGGTCCGGATATCCGCTAGCACTGGCTCGACGCTGGGCCTGGTGGCATTGACCAACGTTGCCCCGAACGAGCTGGTATCGGACACTCGAACAAGATCAGCATCGACACACAGTCCATCCTGAAGGCAGTCCGAATGAATGGCGCGAGGTAGTGCGTCACACGCGCGCCCTTCTTTTCACCCTCCAAATGACCCGGCGACCTACCGGGACCTGCTCTTTTTCGAAGAGAGACTCAAGACCAACGCTACGTCTCTGCAGCGGAGGAAGTCACGGTATCAATGTATGTACCGTCCTTCTCGCCGCGATCCCTGAGCTGACCACCAGGCAGTGTTCCTGCTCCACCTCGTCCTCGTTATTGCCTTCCTCTTATCCGAAGTCCTACTGCAAACCTCATTCCTAGACATGCCCTACACCTACCTCCTCCGACGCATTCTCCCAGGTATGTGTGGAACGATGGCGAGCGTGAAACCACATCCGTACTTTGCGTCTGGTCTATTGTTGGTTGCAATCACGACTCTGCTCCTCTTCTATGCCAGTGGGATGTACTCCGAGAAGATTGCTTACGCCAATCGGTATGAAGCACTGCTTTGAACCCCATCAGAGCATTCTGATCATGAACGTTCTCGAAGCTACGTCCCTCACGCAAACAAAGCATTGCGATCCTTGAACATGTACCTCAACGTCCGCAAGCCCCCGTTGCGGTCGAAAATATCCCTGAATCCGTTTACCCTCCTTTTTCCGCGGCCAGAAACGCCCCATGAATCCGCGAATCGATCTCTGACACGATCATCACCCTCGTCACCAACCGACCGCGGCACGTCTGTACCCATCGCCCCAATCCCCCCCGCGGCGAACCCTCGTGGTGAGCTGATTTTCTCTTCTCGCGTGGACCGATCATTTCGCGAGTCTTATGAACGCTACCGCGCGGCCTTTGAGCGGAAGCGACAAGAGCGAGAGCGGTCGGATGCGGTACAGACTTGGTCGGGTTGGTTGCGGTTTCAGATGCCATGGAATAAGCAAGCTGCGGTGCATCCCTTGGCGGTGCCACAGGTTCGGACGGCTTCTTCGTCCACCAGGGGGAGGGGAGTTGGAAGTGTGTTTCCAACGCCCTCGTCGTCTAGAAGGTCTAGCCCTATGACAAGAGCCTCACGACGAGGCACCCCTTCCGTATGTTCTTCTGATCTTATTCCCCGCAAATTAATGAAAAAGGTATCTTTGACAGTTATAGTCGGCCAGCTGACATTTGGTCGTCCCACACACGTCATTTGTCAACGCCGCTGCTGGAGGGCATGGCGATGTGGACGAGGTAGTTCTAGGAATAGTGTGTGTGTGTGTACACGGCTCAAAAAATAGAGTGATTCCGACGGAGAGTTTGGGCGATGCTCGCCAGATCATCTGGGACTTGATTCTGCCCTCGCGCCGTCATGGCAAGCGGAGTGTGAACTTTCAGGGCGAGAAGCAGGGCATTAGGTTTCCGATTTTCAAAAACGCAGGGGTGTCACTTGCCACTCGACATTTTGATGCGAAGGGTTCGATTGCGGTTGACGCATCAAAGTGCGGGGGCGCACTCGGCGTACAGAACGTTGGGCGTTCCTACCAGAACAGATCCCCCAAGACCTCAGACTCTGGAGACCAGCGAGCGTCGGCTCAATTACGTAAGGACCGTTGTCTGACATTTTTACAGTGTCCTTGGCACGGGCGGCGGCGCTCGCCGCTCCCAAACAAGGCGACGCGACTATTCGATCGGTTCCATATGCCTTTCAGTCACCACTCACATTCCGGTCAGTTCTGCAGGCATGCCTCGGGAACCCTTGAAGAGGTTGTCCTGGAAGCCATCAGGCAGGGTTTTGAGGTGTACGGCCTCACCGAACATGTTCCACGGTATAGGCTAGATGACCTGTATCCAGAAGAGGTCCCTTCCTTGCCTAAAGCGTGCTCGCACTCGACTCATTTTCCTCGCGTTTAGGCAGGGTTGTCCCCCCATTCCCTGATACAGCAATTCACAGACTTCTTGGACGACGCACACAGGCTCAAATCAGCATACGCTTCCCAAATCACCCTCCTGGTCGGTTTAGAGACCGAGTTCATCACGAATACAGATCTGGAAAATTTGAGCACCCTTCTCAGCGAACATTCAGGCCGCATTGAATACATCGTTGGCTCAATCCATCACGTCAACACCATTCCCATCGACTTGGATCAAGCCTCGTTCGAGAGGGCGCTGCATACCTTCGCCGTCACAGATGTGGTGGCTGAAATGAAACCCACGGGAAACAGTCGCATGGACAATTTCCTTTCCACATACTTTGATGCGCATTACCGATTGTTGGAACGTTTTCGCCCGGAAATTATCGGTCACCTGGATCTGTGCCGACTCTACAACCCAGAATTGCGTTTCTCCGAATTTCCGAATGCATGGGACAAATTAAAACGAAACGTTAAATACGCCATTCACTATGGCGCTTTATTCGAAGTCAATGCGGCCGCCTTGAGGAAGAGTTGGCGGACTCCGTATCCCGGAGAGGATATCGCAGTAGTGCGTGTGGCCAAGATCGCCTTCTTTTTCATGTCCTCATGGATGTCAATAGTTGATCCTCGAGCTGGGTGGTCGCCTCGCTCTCTCTGATGACAGCCATGGACCCCATCGCGTGGGAGAAAATTACCCTCGAATGCGAGATTACTTGCGTCAGTTGGGTGTCAAAGAACTGTGGTATTTGACCCGCACGCCAGGCGGCATCGCCTTCGAACGGGGTCTTTCAGCGACACGCGTCTCTGGCGACTGGTGGGAACATGACTTTTGGAAACGCTGCGCGCCATCAGTCCAAACTTAAAAAACCGCACGTCGCAGTACCACCCAGTCTATTTGTCAAGGTCGGAGCTTACTCCCCGCCTGCCCAGGAAAGCTGACCTCAATTAAAAGTGTCGCCAGCTGTGCGTTTGGGGTATTTCATACGCAGGGATGATACTCCCTTTTTTGAACCATATACCGACTATGACAATTTTTTGGTGCCTTTTGGTACTTGGTTTGGTTTGTTTGCCCTACGTGTGAGGGCATTGTCTCTATTTTGAGCCGCCCTTGTCGGCAAGACCCTCACGGGGAACTTGGGGTCATGGTCGCTCCATTTGCGCCCTCTTTCGTGGGCTGCAGTGATGTGTCCTCCCGTCCGCGCCGTCGCTCCGCGCGGTCATGAGTCCCCTAACTACCCTACTCTCACGGGTGGGACTCGCGGGAGTTGTGCAAATAATCTTTTTGTCACCCGATATGGTTTGACGCGGCATTGCGTAGCTAGAGAGCGCGAACTCTGGTTTCATTTTAGATGTCCATTCTTGTGTGCCGCTTCGATGGCAAGAAGACGTAAACCAGCAGGACGCATCATTTCTGGACGGGTTTAGCAACAAGGCGGGCACGTCTTCCCCACGCTTTCCCCCCTCTCGTTCTCTTTTCCCCCCTCACCAGCACCAAATGTTTCCCCCCACTGGATGGCTGGAACCAAGGTCGGAGTTTTTTCTCTTTCTTTCGGTTGTCGTCATACGCATCGGACAAAAGCGGTAATTTGGCAGGATCCGGGAATGGACTGGTGACGTTTCGGTGCGTAGTCGGAACTAGTGGTGTACTGCACCCCGAGGGCTGACTGAGCATGGCTCCGCGATAGCATATTTTACTATCAAGTGCCACGATTTATGACAGGGTTGTAAATGCGTATACGATCCCCCGACCCTCTCTAAACGGGCGCCGGATCTAGGCATCTCATCAGATGGACGATCGACCGGTGGTGCCAAAACGAATCTGCCCTGCCTGTCGAACATTAAATCCCACCCCGCACGGCAGTAAACAGATCTCGGATGAGGGTTTCTTGAGAACTGGGGATGGGGCAAAAAATGAGAGATCCGCTCCTGATCTCCCGGAAAACCCAAAGGGGGTTGAAGGGTATAAAGCCTCGGTGAAGGCTCGGTCGGATATCCCCTCAACGAGCTACGCCAAGACCCAAGTTTCTCCATCCACACGCAACGTCCCTTGTCTTCCTACGTCTACACTTATCTTAATCTATCCTAGACGCGTGAGCTCGTTCTTTCCTTGTGCGTCGCGTGTTTCTGACTCGAGCGTGGGGAGAGCAGACACTAGTGCATTACCATCAACATGTGCTACCGCGAAACGCAATGCATCGAGTTCTCCTGCGGGCACCAGGAGCCTTACACCGAGAGCAAGGTAGTGCTTACCCACGTTTGCACGTTCCGCGTTTTTTATTTTACTAAACAATGATGTTTGCCTAGGTCGATTGCGGGTCCAATCGATGTCGGTACAGTGCTCAGCATGTGCGACCGTGTATTGGGTGCTCGACGACGTGTTCGCAAATGTCCGTGTGTCTGGTGTTTTGCGACGCGCGGAATGATCTGGCTGACATCTTGCCTTTCTCTCTCTCTCTCCGCTAGGTTGGGCAGGGCCCAACCCAAAGTAGGCCAAAGGAGGGATCCGATATGCCCCCATTGCGCACGACAGCAAGCTTCTTCATGAAGGGTTTACTATCTCGTCTCTCGTCTTACCCATCTTTCTGTCCATTTTGTCCATTTTCGTCATCCTAGCCTCGCGATGTATCATGTATCAATTGATGAGTAGATGTCTATTATTCTATTTTCCCCTATCCCCAAACTGTGAGCTGGTTTTCTTTCTTTGATGCTTACTTTTTTGTGTGGTGTGTATTTGTGGAACGGTGCCCGATCAGCTGGGCGATGATGATGATGAGTAGCGTTTTCGTGCCGCGCGTTGACAACGAGGAGGGGAGAGCCTGACTGGACTGGAAGGATAGGGCCATGCGCAGGCGAGGCCCGGATATCTGACGGCTTGCAGGTGAGACAGACACGTGGCGAGAAAGCACCATCTGGGTAGGGCAAAAACACGACAGTAGGACTCGGGTTGGGGGTGTATGTGTGTGAGTGTGAGTGAGGTGGAGTGGAGTGGAGTGGAGTGGAGTGGGTCGAGCTTTTGTTTTTGTTCTTTTTTTTTCTTTTTTCTTTTGCAAATGATGGATGTTGAACGGCTCTTCTCTGGCACCATCATCGGCTGGAGGGATGGTGTTCGAATTCAGGTTGGGAATGGGAATCGAAGTCGTAGTTGGTGATCCGTAGAAGGGTGGAAAAGCCGAGGAGGTTGGAGGAATCGCTTATGCTTTGCCATGGCCAGTGATTTTGGACGTGACATCGACGTCCTCCCTCCTGCTCTCACTGCACAGGGGCTGCCCCGGCGGGTCGATCGCTTTTTTGTCGTTCGTACATAAAGAGGTGTTTTGGTCCAGGAATGCGTGCAACCGTGACGCGTGGAGGGGGCGGAAGGATCTTGCCGCAGTGATGTTCGAGGCCCATCACACCTGATGGAATGAGAAATGGGTCACAAGACATATCCCTGCCGTCGCCGCACGACCCATTCGGTAGAGACGGTCGAAAACGTTTCGTCGTCACGCCAGTGTTGCCATGGCCCCTAGACCAGACGATGTTGATAGTATTCCCGGCAAAGTCTTTCAATTGCAAGGTTCACAGGTGAGACAGGGGTATGTTTCCCATAAAAGGTGACATGAGAAAGCTGCTAGATGTTCTCGACACATATCTCGATACGACGACAGACGACCAACTCCACAGACACGCACAACACATACACAAGCGGACGTATTGCCAGCCTAGATCTACCAGCCAACAGACGTTCCTACCCACAAACCATATTCCGCGTGCTCCACCGCCCGCCGTTTCCTTCTCCTTTCTTTCTTTACGTCCAACACCATCAACCAGAAACGAGATCGATCCATGTCGATGCTTCCACGCAGCCTGGATTCTCCTCGTGTACAGGCGATGTACCTGCGCACCCTTCCAGCCATCAGATCACGGTGTGCCCAAGTACACGATCTCGCGAAAAAGGGTGCGCTTCAGTACTTTGATTACGACCCCGGAAGGCTGGACGCAGTGATTGAGTTTTGTGCGTCCATCATGGAGGTACGTGTCTGTGCTCCCTGTGCGTGTGTGTTGTTGCCATCCATCTCGTGTTCTCTTTTTTTCTTTTTGCTATCCCCGTCCTTGTCGAACCGTACACTTACTGACACACCCCGATTAGAGGGACTTTGCGAACGCGTTTGATACCGTAAGTGAACTCCGTTTTTCAAATCTTCACTTTACTTCCGTACCGGGAGTTCCCGTCTCCCCTCATTCTCCCCCACTTCGCCCTCCGCCCGTCAGGCTCGTCACCATGATGATGATGATGATGATGATGACAGTGCCGTCGCGGGAGCCAACTTTTTAACAAAAGCCGGGATTACATCCGACCACCTTCGCCATCACATGACGCTTGTGTTGACGTCTTTCTCCGACTTTTTTTTTCCCCCATAGATCCCGCCTCATGGCCGATGGCGCCATCTCGATGCCGGTCGGCCCCGCATCGCACCCTTGCTTCAAGCCTGGGACGCTGCCGTCGTCGACAAGACCGAACAATGCAAACGTCTCCTCGATCTCTTCCTCGTGTCTGTCCTCCTCGACGCCGGGGCCGGAAACGACTGGAAGTACACCGAACCTGACGCCGAACGCAACACGTTTGGGCGCTCGGAAGGTCTCGCTGTCGCTAGCGTGCACATGTTCACCGGCGGTCTTTTCTCGGGGTCCGTCTCACAGCCCTATCGCGTAGACGGTGCGTCCCCCCTGCATACATTTTCTCTTCCTTACCTTGTCTTTTCCTCGTTCTACCATGGTTTCACGATCGTCTGATGTTGGGGCTGATGTAATGTTTAAATGGTCCCGCGATGAACAAAAAAAACGAACAGCACAAGGCCTCGGGCGTATCAGCGTTGATAAAGTTACCGAGGCGATGCAAGTCAGCATCGCAAACCCGATGGTCGGTCTAGAAGGCCGAACTGCGCTCCTCGTCCATCTCAGCACTGCCCTTACATCGAACCCCCAATTCTTTGGACAAGATGCCAGACCGGGAAACATGCTCGGTGAGTGAACTTTTGCCCGGTTTCAGCGTTGTTGTCACCCATTCACCCTATTTTGCATCATCATCGATCGCGCCCCCCTCCCACCCTTTTTGTGGCCTCGTGTGCGCATCGGTTTGCATGTGAATAACACATCAATGTACAGATTTCCTCGAGGGACAGTCTAAGTTGGAAGGTTCCACGCGGCGCGTACACATCGCCGCGCTATGGTCCCTTCTCATCGAAAGCCTTTCCCCTATCTGGCCATCCAGACACACATTGGACGGTATTCCCCTCGGGGATGTCTGGCCCTGCCCCGCACTCCGTCAACCGGGCCAGCCAGGCCAGGTCGAATCCGAATCCGACACCTTCGTGCCGTTCCACAAGCTCACCGGGTGGATCACGTACTCCCTCATTGAACCCATTCAGAAATTGATGGGATGGACGTTTGACGGGGTGCAAGACATGACTGGTCTTCCAGAATACCGCAACGGTCAGCATTTTATTTATTTATTTCGGCCCCATGGGGTACCCCTTCACACACGTAACATCTTGTGTTGACACACCAACAGGCGGTCTTTTGGTCGATTTCGGCGTCCTGACCCTTCGCCCAGATGCCTTGTCCTGCGACTACGTCCTCGATACGACCGGCATCCCTCGTCTACCGCCATCACATCCAGCCGTGGTAGAGTGGCGCGCCATGACAGTCATTGAATTGTTCGTAAACCCCCCGTCCCGTTCCTGGGAGGGTTGAATATTGGCAACTGACGTAAATCTATTTGCTTTCGCTTTTCAACTTGCATTTCTCAGAGATCGGATCGCGGACGGTCTTCGACGGAAATATGACCTGAGTGAGCAAACGTTGACGTTGGCGCAGGTGTTGGAGAGTGCAACTTGGAAAGGTGGGAGGGAGATTGCGAGAAAGTTGCGTCCGGCTACGGGAGGACCTCCCATCGACATTATCAGCGACGGGACGGTCTTTTAACGTGTTCGAAAAACTTTTTTTTTACTTTTTTGGCAGGCAGAAGTATGTATGATTAGGAGGGACGGCGGTCCGTGGTGTAACGCAATGGTCACACAGAAGGATGAGTGTAATCATATTACGTAGTTTATTTTTCGCATGCATCAATGACGTTTGAGTTCCTTTGCGAGGCGGCAGGACAGAATGAATGCGATCGCGGCTGCAATGCCTCCCAGTCTACGAAACGCAAACGAGGGGGAGAGAAATGAATAACATGGTGATCAGAAGGGGAACGGAAGAACACAAACATACCGAAAGATGATGGCTATCGAGTTGGGTTTCGTTTGTGACAGGTCGTCCGAGCGGGCGGCGAACAGCCATCTTGCAACGTCCTGTGAAGAAGCGGCGGCAGTAATCGTGTCATTACCAGGTTGCGTGTGACCAGGGTGGTGGCCGTGTAAGACGGATTTGTCCGGATCAAAGATGGCAAAGATGATCGATGAGAGACCGGTCACCAGGAACTGAGGGATGACGATGAACATGTTGTGAATGCCCTGAAAGAGAGGGAGGGGGGAACCGGTGTGACGGTAACAAACACGATGTAAAAAAAAGCGCAAGTTAGGTCCGAACAAAACACGACGATCAAGGGGGATGGAAGACGCACGATAATGACACCCGCCTGGGCACTCAAACCATTGGCTGACTTTCTTCCAGACCCTGACGCTGACGCTATCAACGCGATTTCTTCCGAGTGAGCCACCAAAGGTGGAGAAGAAGAGGGAAGAGGGGGAGGGGGGATAGCTATATCAATCCTGCTGACGCGTGCCCGCGCGTTTCCCAGCCCAATGATCCTCGGACGAGGATCGGATCCGTCGTCTTGGTCAAACGACGCTGTTCTGGACATCAATCCGGATGGATTCTGAACGTCGTCGATGTGGGTACGAGCGTGATGGTGAGGGTGGGAGTGGCCATTAAGGACGTCCTCCTCCTCTTCCTCGTCGTCGACATTGGCTTGAAAGAGCTGCTGGGTTTCCTCTTCGTCCGCATTGTGCTCGACGTCATCGCGTGGACGGAGGACGCGTGTCGAACGCGTGTCAGCGAGATGGATTGACCCCGCATCATCTGAGGCTGGGTGGGATAATATTGCCTCACCAAGCTAAGGAGGTCATTGGGGTATGGGGTAAGAACCGGAAAAAAGTCTTGTCTCCGATCTCCCACTTACCAACGCAAAAGGCGCCCACTGCGTAATTGCCCAACAGAACCCTGTGACAGACATGACCAGAGTTGCGCCCGATACGGTGGAGGTGATGCTAGATATTTTTTTCAATGGATAGAAAGGGAGAAAAACAAATACATTAGCTGTCAAAGAGATCGCCACTGATGTGAAGAACACAAACGTACAATGTGGCAGCCATACACACCGCAAAAATAAAGTGAGAGAATGCCCATAAACTTGCCAAGTGCATCCGAACACGTTCTAACCACGTCTTTTGTTTTGGTTGAAGGGGGCTGGAGGCGTGTCCCGCGTGTTGTGGGACAACAAAAGAGGGCATGATGATGTTGGCTGCCAGGGAAACCAAGGCACTGTAAAACAATGCTCGTGTCCCAAGCCGCGTGGATTCGACATCAAGGGCGATCACAGCATCTTCGTTTTCTGGAATAGGCGAAGATCTCTTGTGGAGGTCGCCAATGTACACTGTGGTGTAAAACAGGACTGGAAACCACCCCAACCATGCACTAAACACGATCAGGACGAGAAATAAGCTACAGGGGGAAAGACGCACAAAAATTGGATCCAACACTGCGGATACAGGTTATTGTAAATTTGGAAACAAGGAGGCGAGCACGCACGATGCGTCGGATGACCCTAGGCAACCTGGCAAGAGTCTCCCATAGCTCCTTGAGCTCTTGTTGAAATCCTTTGGGACCGCTTCTGCGGAGAACATGAGCAGAGTGTATGCCACAGCGATGAAATAGCAAGTGACGTACGATGAACGGAGTAAGACACGCTCTTTCACATGGGAACACATCCACGCGTGTGTCAAGAACAAGAGAAGCGCTGCGATGACGGAAAGGACTTCCAATTGTGCACTCCCAAGGAAGGGGAAAAAATGAGGGAGATCGAGATTTCCTCTAGGACGCGGATCAAGGAAGACTCGGGGTCCAGAGGCATTGCAGGCTTACACGAAAAATCCGGCAACGCTTCCGATGGCCAACATTCGCGCTGCCCAAGCGTTGCCCGCAGGCTGCTTGGCGGTGGGTAGGGTGTCCACGAGTAGCGCACGATCGAGGGCTTGGACTAGACGAAGACGTAAGACCGCGATTTGCGTGGACGCGATTCGCGATATTCACCAGCATTGATACAGAAGTCTATGCAATAAATGGAAAGTATGGCAAGCCAGACGGTGAGGATGTCATTCTACCGCAGGTGAGTCGACCCTGTGGCGGGAGGTGTGTGTGCAAAAGGATAGCTCACTGAGTGTGTGTCGAGGGTGGTGAATATCGTTGCAAATGGTCTCGTGAATCCGAGAAGGAGGGTGGCAAGCGCACATAATGCGGTGCAAACCACGATGAAGGGTCGCCGCCTGCCAAAGCGGGATTTGGAGTTGTCGGCAAGGATGCCTAGCGAATTCATGGTCAGAACGAGTTGACGCTCGGACGCTGAGAGATACCTATCAGGGGCTGCACGACGAGACCGGAGAGGGGACCAGCGAGGAAGACGATGGCCATGAGCGATTTCGGCAGGCCAAGGGAGAGCAGGTATGGTGAGGCTGTATGATATCAGTGAGCTGTCTCGTGGGGAGCCTGCAGGCACTCACCGTAGGACATTTCCACGGACCAGAGCATTTGTACGCCGAAAAGACCGACGGTGAGCGACGGCAGCTGTGTCCAAACGGGGCCAGCGACGCGGGCGACACCGGCCCAGCGACGGTCGTGGTCATCCTCGGGCTCGTCGGCGATGGGTGCCGCAGAGAAGCCGGTCATTGAGGTATACGGAACGCGCGGAGGGCGTCCTTGATGGGCTCGACGGGTCGTCGAGGGCGCGTCGTCGACGTGGAGAAAGCACCGAGCACGTTGCCGTCACCGTCGCGCGCGATGACCAAGGGTGTGTGACATCGTGACCATGTGTGACACTGTGTGACCACTACGTCACACATCTCTTGGACGGAAATGTTGACTTGCGCGAGGCGGCGAGTGGTCTTTGCTGGCACTCGACGTGCCTTTCATCTCGCTCTACCACGCAGGAGAGAGCCGTTCGACCCAGCGACGGTAGAGCGCGTCTCCGAGGACGTCGATGTCTGCATCGTCGGAGCTGGACCCGCCGGTCTCAGCGCTGCTATACGGCTAAAGCAGCTCGAACAAGAAAACGGAAAGGAATTCCGTGTCGTCGTACTCGAAAAGGGCGGCGAAGTAGGTCCGTCGAAACTCTGTCACTCGCTCGCGTCCTCTCGACTGACTCTGGCTCAGGATCACATATCCTTTCCGGAGCCGTCATAGAACCTCGCGCTCTCCACGAGCTGCTTCCGGAGTGGTCCTCGAGGGACGACCACCCCCTCAAACAGCCCGCAACGTCCTCTACCATGCGATTCCTCACCAAGAAATACTCCTTTCCCGTTCCGCACCCTCCCCAGATGTCCAACGAAGGCAACTACATCACCTCTCTCTCCCAGTTTACAGCGTGGCTTGGGACCATCGCCGAGGAGCTCGGCGTCGAGGTCTACCCCGGATTTGCGGGTGCCGGTCTCGTCTATAGCGAGGACGGCGCCAGCGTCGCCGGCGTGCGAACCAACGAAGTCGGTCTCGACAAACAAGGCTGTATGAAGGAGACGTTCGAACCCGGCATGGAGTTCCGTGCAAAGGTCACGCTCATCGCCGAAGGCGCGCACGGCTCGCTCTCCAAGGAGCTCATCCGCAAATTCGATCTACGTAAAGACGCAGACCCACAGACGTATGGCATCGGTCTCAAGGAAGTCTGGCGTGTCGACCCGAGCCAGTATCGACCGGGCGAGGTCGTGCATACCATGGGCTGGCCGCTCGACTACCTGACTTATGGTGGAGGCTGGGTGTATCACATGGCAGACGGACTGGTCAGCCTTGGACTGGTCATTGGCCTTGACTACGCGAACCCGTATCTCAGTCCGTACAAAGAACTGCAGGTGAGTCTTTTCGCGTCCTTGTGTGTTCCGTGCTCGAATCTGACACTTCATGTAGCGCATGAAGCACCACCCTTACTTTGCTAAACTCTTATCTGGTTCCTCCACTCGCATTGCTTATGGTGCTCGCTCGTTGAATGAAGGCGGCTTACAATCCGTCCCAAAACTTCACTTCCCAGGTGGTGCCCTGATCGGATGTTCCGCCGGGTTCGTCAACATCGCCAAAATCAAAGGCACACACAACGCAATGAAGACCGGCATGCTCGCCGCGGAAGCCGCTGCAGACGTGCTCACGGAATCAGCTTCATCGGAGACCGACACCAACGCTCCAAGCGACATGAGCAAGTACGACACCACTGTCCGGAATAGCTGGGTATGGTCAGATCTGAACGAAGTGCGCAACCTGCGTGCGAGTTTCAACACGTCGCTGGGCATCTGGGGTGGTATCGCTTACTCGGGTGTGGACTCGCTTTTCCTCAAGGGCCGGACGCCGTGGACGTTTCGCAACAAGACCCGGCGTGCGGACGCTGCGCATACCCTGACAGCCAGTCACTTCAAGCCCATCGACTATCCTGCACCACAACCGCCATTGTCGACTGACCTGTTGACGTCTTTGACGCTCACAGGCACGAACCACGCTGAGGACCAGCCTGTCCATCTACGCGTCCGCAAGGACGACGTCGAAGACGTGTCTCTGAGGAAAGAGCACGTCCGCCGAAACGTCGGCGAGTACGCAGGCCTACTCCAACGTGCATGTCCGGCCGGTGTGTACGAGTACATCGAGGACGAAGGGGTATCCAAGGAAGAAGGATGGGATGACAAAAAGTTGGTCATCAACGCGCAGGTGAGCGCGGTTCGGCTTCGCCGGCATGCTTGGGCTGGGTTGACGATGTCGCAGAACTGTATCCATTGCAAGCTGTGTGATATCAAGGTTCCTACTCAGGATATCACGTGGACGGTGCCCGAAGGCGGAGGGGGTCCTAAATACAGTGCGTTACGTTTTGGCTCGTTTTCGTGTGTGTCGTCGGTTTGGTCAAACTGATGCCACATTGTCATAGCTATCACTTGATTCTGATCATGCATGGTGAACACTAGCAAGGATGTATTTGTTCGGATAGTGTTGAAGAGGTATGTCCTGCGTTGTTTGTGTCCGACTAGAATTCGGAGCATGCTCATGATCTCGTCGCTGCAGCTACTCGGCCGCCCCCTGTTCGGATTTCAACGACTTGTGATACAGTTGGGGTAAAGTCTATGGATCCGCATCGAGCAAGCTAGCTGGGTGGGACGTGTAGAGGATGTTCATCCAGACTGAATGTATACATGTAGGTGGTGGAGCATGTGCAGAGGGTTAGGCGAGGAAAGCGAAACGTACTAAAAGCGACTGACTGCGTGGAGAAACAATGACACGGCACGAGAGTGGTGCAGCAGAAAAGGCGCGAAAGAGCATGAGGTACACGTCAGACTACCTCTTGCACGCGTGAGTCGTCTGTTGGACGACGAGGTCGGGATCAGCAGGGACGCGTGATGTTTTTGTTGGAACTGACAACGCGCCGTGGAGCAGCTATTGTGGTCTAGTTCGGGACTTCGACACACCAAAGTAGCAACCTACGACGGCCATACAGCGCAGAAATGCAGAGCCGGTTCGTTTGCTTTCACCCCTTTTTACGTGTACATGGCTTTGATGATCAACATGCATAGCGCGTCTGTCATATGCACCAACTTTGTGGGTGACATGGGCCTCAACTCGGCCGCGTCTAAGACGCAATTCATGCATCGATTTACCCCCATGGAGCACTCTGGAGATCGGCTGTGGTCCCATCATACTCTTCCTATGGTCCTCAGTGGCACCAATTGATAACCTCAGGTTCTTGGGAAACCTCAAGCTCATGGCTGCGGACGAGCTACATTACTATGCTGACTTGTTTGGGAGGTACCCCATTTCTAAATAGACCGCGAGAATTGGCACCGGTGTTCCTTAAGCCACGTCGCACAAGTCATACGCCGGTTCCGGAGGGCCTGTACAGCAGTGGGTACATCTCACTCGAGAATCAAACTTCCCTAAAGGAACATGCGTGGACAAGATCAAGGCGTCCTATTCGCATCTTGCGGTGCGACGATTGCAAGACCAGCCCAACACATAAAGCATCTCTTTCGCGACGAGGTACGTACCGTGTCTTGGTCCGCACCACAAGTTAAGCTCGATCACGCAGGTAGTGGAAGAGGTCATGGAAGACGGTGCTCCGTCGGGGATCAAGGACTATATGATCGTGTGGGACCCGTCATTCGTGGATGACCGGGACCAAGCACCAAGTTAGGGCGAGACAGTTCAACATCGGAGGCAACTGGATTGATGCGGCTTTTGATGAAGTGGGGAATTCGGGCGGTTCACCTCTGCAAGGCAAGTTGGCTGGGGCTCTACTGAAATGGCATGGGTTGATGTTCAAGTACGCGCATTCTAGATCCGCAAAGCATGCGAGTTGGTGAGGGGTGGATGCGCTTTTTGCGGGAGATTGCTGATGTTCTCGTGTAGGCCATGAAGACGCTTCACACGGACCTTGGTGTGAAAGGTCGGCTAGATATCCTTACCAAAGTTATGCCATATCGTGTGACAAACTTCATTTCGACATCTTGCATCATCCCACCTTTCTTCAGTTACTCTCAAGAGGTGGTTCTCTGCCCTGCTGTCTTCCCGCAGTCCAGCTGATAGATATTCATAGGGCCGACGACGCATCGGGAACGAAGCCTTCTCCGGGAGTCTTCTCGGGATTCAAGTTGCAGCGAATACTCTCGAACTTGGAGTCGACATTGGTGTTCCGGACGCTGTCATCATTTTCGGATTTCTGTATGGAATAGCAAACTTTGTGCCTCATCCCTCCCGTCTAGGGCGACGATATCACCTGAACACGACCTCGCCAGCGCCAACAAGCCGGGCGAGCAGGTCGCAGGACGTGCAACACGCTCGCAGTCTTCGTCACAAATAATGTTCCCATCGACCAGCACTATATTCAGCACCCTGAAGACCTGTTTGATAAGCCGATGAACGACCTCATGGTCGATCTCGATAGCAAGGTAGTCCTCGAGGCACACTTACAGTGTATGGCACAGGAGATGCCGTTGTGTAAAGACTGTGCGTACTTTGGCGGGTTGCTCGGCGAGGTGTGCGATACGAAGCTGAGCAGGGATAAATAAGGTTGGTGAGTGAATGCATAAGGCATAGGAGGTGAACTGGGAGCTCAATTTGGGTACATTCGGTCTAGGCTAGGTACTATCCACATCACAAGTTCTTACCGTATCCCGCCAAGGGTGTCTCTATTCGAGGTGCTGAGAATGAAAAATACACCACGGTGGATCTCACAAAGGAAGTGCAGAAGGTATTGGAAGAGATAAGTTCTCGTGCACGCTCTTTGAGGTATACGAAGGAGGCATGGTATGGTTATCTCGTCTTCCTGTGACGTTACACCGGCGCTCATATCTACCACATAGTTCATGCACCAAGGAGGCCTCAGCCATCGCTCCCCATATTCTCTCTCACCCATACCACCCAACCCGAAGCCCCGTATGATTCCCATCCCATCACGCAAGCCGAGATACTTCGCTCAACATGCCATCGACAATTCGGGATCAACAAGAGCTCTCCGATGGTCGAACCAAACGGACCTCATAGAACTTGTCATGGCAGCCGAATCTCACAACGTGCTTGACGCAACAGATGAAATTATGCACCAAGCAGTGACGGATGCAAGGAAAGTACGGGGAGGGAACACAAAATTGGGAAATGAGGAGGAGGAGAATGTCAGCACCGCGGCAACCATGGGACGAGGTCCAACGCGAAAAGAAGTTTGAGTCCCCCAGCAATTCTGAGTACGGGCAAAGATTACTTGAGGACTCAAAGAACTTGCTGCGGAAATATGGTTGGACTAAATGATCTAGCCACCATACATAGCCCACACTCGGTCCCGTCTGTACAGTACCTCGGAGGTACCCGTCGTATACGATCGGTCGATCTGACTACATATGGTAACCGAGGCCGTGTGCTTCCTAGACCGCTGACCCGTCGAGGCAAGCGGTGCCACCGATACCATTGCGTGGAAGGATATGCCTAAGTTACAAACAATCATGAGTCACTTCGGATTCCCTTTCTTTCATGACAGGCATATGACAATCCAGGCCAAAGCTAGGTCCGATGCTATCGACCGTCAAATTCGGGAGGACTCCAAGCAACTTAGAAAGGAATGCAAAGTGTTGGTACTAGGTGTGTCGTTGTCTTGTCTCGTCTTCCTTTGTGATACGCTCAGGCGCCTTCAACATACTACCCTCATTCCATTTCTCTATCAACGGCACGGTCGAGCCATCCCGATAGCATCTGCTTATGTCGACACTACTATCGGTCTTTATATCCTCGCTTCTCTTCACCAAACTAACGCGTCCATTCCTGGCAGGCTCCGCCGAATCAGGCAAGTCGACGATAGTCAAACAAATGAAAGTTATTCATCAGAATGGGTTCAACACCGAGGAACTCATGACCCTCCGGCCCACCATATATCGTAATACCCTTGACAGTGCACAGGCTCTCATCCTTACCATGCGAAAGCTAAATCTTGACTGCATGGACCCAATGAATCGGGTACGTCGTCGTCCTTTTGTATATATACTATTTTCCGATCCCTACATACCTCCACAGGTCAATGCCAGCCGAATCCTGGACTACCGTGTCGATTCATTCCCTTCATTTGTCTTCTCCCCCGAGATCGCGCGGGCCATACACGAACTGTATCGAGACGAGATCATACCTCAGGTCATGGAACACAGCAGTGAATTTTATCTCATGGACAGCGCAGCATAGTAGGTAATAAATTACGTCCGCTGCGTGTGCTTCTAACACATTCCACGACCAGTTTCTTTGAAAACGTAGAGAGGATAGGCATTCCGGACTACTGTCCGACCACGGATGATGCACTACGTGCGCGAACAATGACAACAGGGGTCACAGAGATGCGGTTCACGATGGGTAAACTACAGTAAGTCTCGACTCAGATGACAACTTCGTTTGGCTGAGCACATCCCAAGGATATGCATTTGCGATGTCGGTTGCCAACGCTCAGAACGAAAGAAGTGGATTCATTGTTTTGAATCTGTCACAAGTATCCTATTCTGTACCGCGTTAAGCGAGTATGACCAAGTGTCGCCTGAGAAGAGTCGAGTAAATACTTGTGTTCCTTGTGTTGACAGGTGCTGATAAACCATCCACAGAATAGAATGACAGAATCCTTGTTTCTGTTCGAAGCTATCGTCAATTCTCGCTGGTTCATGCAGACATCTATCATCTTATTCCTAAACAAGGTTGACGTGTTCAAGATAAAGTTGCCCAAGGTGCAAACTCTACTAGTATCATCCTTGCCGCAGTGTGACACGGCTTCTAGGTTCCACTAGAGAGATATTTCCCTGAATATACAGGTGGTGCTGATATCAACAAAGCTGCCAAGTATATCCTCTGGAGATTTATGCAGGTGAATCGTGCTCGTCTATCAGTCTATCCACAGTAAGTACTTATGTGTTAACCTTCTCGTTCTCGTTCTTATTGTTTCTGCAGTCTGACACAAGCTACTGATACCACGAACATCCGCCTTGTGTTTGCAGCGGTGAAGGAAACACTGCTACAGAATGTTCTAAAAGGCTTCCGTACTCTGTAATATCCCGCTTCCTTGTCCTATCTATCTGTACATATCCTTGTTCTCTCAACCGTCATCGCTTGGCTCATATGAGCATCCAGCTCGCATCGCTTCTGTGAATGCGCGCTTGTGAATACTCCCGTGCCCGTGTTGCATTGGTCTTCCCCTGCTTAGACATTTCAACCTTCTGGTTGTGACATATCTGGTATGCGATTTTGTCAAGTCACGGCATGAGACGTACTGAGGGATCGGGTAGACAACGAATAAACTGGATGGATAGCCAGAGTCCGTCATGGGTGGCGGCGCGTAGATGCTGGAAGGCGGGGATGCTTGCTAGCATTGTCGGGATTGAATACTGATCAGTAGCAGATGTGAGCTAGGACGGACTTACTACGTTTTGCCATGCGTCCTTTCACTTGAGATGCATAGAACAACCCTTGCAGGATGCTCGCAGCCTATACCATCATATATGTCAAAGGACGTAGCATCATGTACGTATCACCAAGATCCCGCAAGTGCACAGCAAACACTGACCATCCATCCCGTCGTGGCTGCTGCTCAACGGGGAACGGTTGTCGCGCATCCGAGTCGCGCATCATCTCCATGTACACCCCGATTGCACAATCCATGTTTTGCAGGAAAGTCGTGTCGTTGCTCTCGTTTTGCTGTACATGCGATCCAAATAATCAGCAAATTCTCGAAACGAACAACACAATGAATTTGAAAGGGAAAAAACAATGTATACGAGACGTGACAATCGCCCATTTCGGATCTGGTGGATGCTCGATCGGTCCAAACATGGGTCCTCTGGCCGCGACTGCACCTGAATTTGGCTCGGCGGGTGTTGACTCTGGCGCTGGGATGGCGCATAAGCCTGCATCTGTTGCGACTCTGAACCGGAATGCAACGTATTCATTGACTCCTGCATTGTGCCCTGTAGATCCAGGTCATCATCGAGTGCCACATTCTATTGATAGACAAAGCATATGGAGAGGGAGAGCCATAAGTAGTGGAGACATAACATCGATACCACATGCCAAGTATGGTAAAAGATTCTCAGAGCTCCATACTACCAAACGCCGCGGCGCAAACGATCTACGTCCGCCATTCTGAATATTGTACATGAACTGTCACGAGTTCGATCGATTGGTTAGCTCGAAACATGAGCGGTGTTGATGGCCTCGAGGTTAATGTCCTCGGTCGATTCAGGTAGGTTTCGTTCGCAGATTCCATCCTTAAAAAGCGTGCACAATGATAACATAAGAAGCAGTACAGGGTCTTATGTTATCCCGTGCCAAGGTCAGCTGTGTACCATTACAGTCGACTCCCTCATAACCCATACCCCTCGGGAGACTTCCGACACACGAACCGCTGAAAATTTTCAT
>QFEL01010953.1:1668-16172 GCA_003316195.1 Neoboletus brunneissimus
AAGTAGGTGGCACGCCACCTGTAGAGTTCAGAGGGGTTGGAAATGGTGGGCGGTTTACGATGATAGTAACCGCGGTAGGAAGAGCTTAGCTTTTGTTACGGTTTGACCAGGGGTGGGCGACCGTAGACCCGAAGGTGATAGCTCAAGCCAAAGACGTAGGAGGGGGGCGAGGGTTCTGCCGACGGGCAGAGATGCAGATGAGGGCGAGGATCGAAGGTCCGTGGCCCAGGTCAACTCAGGTCTAAAGCCTTGTTGTTGAGTATGAAGGATATAAAAGGCTTAGCCGGTCCAGTAACAGGCAAAAGCAAATCGCACAAGGGTGAGCTTGTTAGAAGTATATTTGGGAAGCTAAGCTGAAGTACAGGGATACTAGCTGATGGCTTAAATAGTGTACCCTACTGCACACAGACCGAGTCAGAAATGGTAAGTACAGGGCGAAGGGGAGAGGGTGCGCAAGGTGTCCAAGCGGGGGTACTACAGCAAGGGCACGGAATGGAGGGAACCAGAGGCAATACTCAGAAATGAAGGTCGGAGATGAAAGGGGTGCTGCCCAGGGCGGAATGGAAGGGTTCAAAAAAGAACCTGGGCTAGGCTGTGTAAGTTTAGAGTTTAAGATGAAAAGGTACCAATAGGGATTGGTGATGAGTCATGGTATGATGAGTCACAATGTAACAAGTCAAAGGAGAAGGCATGGGCAAGAAGAATGTATTGTAGAGCAAGGAAAAAGAGCAGTTGTAGGAATAGATTGTAACAACAACAATAATGATGTCTATGATGACATCACCTGGGGCAACATCACCAGCTCCTCCTACGGCGGGTCAGCCAACCTCTATTAGGATTTCTTCGCCAGTGGCTCAAAGGATAACCCAGGGGTAATGTTACAATTCATTCTTACACCTATTCTTTTTCCTACTCTTTTCCCTTTGCTCGTCCCAGCTTTGCCTATAGTTCTCACGCCTTACGCACCTGTTAGTTACAGTTGGTCATGACCCTTTTCATTTAAATCTTAAACTACACAGCCTAGCCTGGGTTCTTCTTCAAACCCTTCCCCTCCGCCTCGGGCAGCGCCCCTTTTCATCTCCAATTTTTATCTCTGGCTATAGCCTCCATTCTGTTCCATTTCATGCCCTTGCTGTAGTACCCCCGCTCGGACACCTTGTGCACCCCATTCCCTTCGCCCTAGACTTACCTCTTCCAATGTGGTCTGTACACCAAAGGGTACACTATTTAATTCTCTCGCTCGCTACCTTGTACTGTAGCTTAGCTTCCCAAATCTTACCCTTGAAGCTCACCTTTGTGCAATCCACCTTCGCCTGTCACTGGACCAGCTTAGACTTTTGCTCACCTCGTTCTCAACAATAAGGCACCTGACCTGAGTCGACTGAGGCCTTGGACCTTTGATCCTCACCTCCTCCTGCATTTTTGCCCTTAGGCGTCCCCCAGTACTCTATCTTCGCCCCAACCTTCACCCTTCTCAGCTTGAGCTTTCATCTTTCAGGTTTACAGTCACCCTCCCTAGGTCAAACCGTAACAATCAGTGGTAAGTCATTGCTAGAATTTTCTTTTTCCACTTGTTGATTGAAGAAATGATCAGGCAAGTTCATTCGGCCTCTGTGAGGCAAGGTAGCTAGGACCCAACAGTCAATGACATAGGATGGGGTGAATGAGGAACTGACACAGCTTTCCATCCAGTTAAGCAACCATATCATGGAGCTGCAGAAGAATCAGGAAGCCAACAAAGAAGACCAGCATCAGCTGGTGAGCAGGGTGGCAATTCTGGAGCTTCAGGTCTCACAGCTGAAGTGGAGCACCAAGTGTTGAAACGATCACATAGTTGCAGTGACTCCCAAAATCATTCCAATGTTTCACTTTAATAGAGTGCATGAAGTGTACTGCAAACACCTGTGGGAATTTCGCTTAGGCTTGGTGAGACAAACAATAGTACACACCCTTGGCTACCTATGAGCACTTAGACCATGTGATTTGGTTGAGAGGAACCAGAGATATGGCTATTTTAAAACACCAACCACATTGGAACAGTTTTGTCACTTTCAATTATGATAAGGGTATTTAATATATATTAGTACTTGGTGTATCCTCCTTTGGCTTTAAGCACTGCCTCAATCCTCCTAGGCATGCTTTCAATCAATCCCTGACACACCTCCACTGGTATTTTATTCCATTTATCCTGAGTTCTCCTCCATAACTCCTCTATTCCCTTAGGAGGCTCCTCATAGTCTGCCAGCTTCCTTTTGAGGTGAAACCAGACATGTTCTATGGGATTGAGGTCAGGGGATTGGGCAGGCCATACCATGGTTCTGAATTCCTGCTCTCCCAGCCATTTCTTGACCTTCTTGCAAGTATGCTTGGGATCATTGTCTTGCTGAAAGATGATATCAAAGAAATTTAGGCCATAGAACTCCAGAGAATTCTGGAGCTCATCCTTCAAAATCTGAAGGTAAAGGTCACCATCCATCCTACCATCAATCTTGGTTGCATAGCCAATCCCATCCCAAGCCATATACTCCCACAACATCAAAGAACCTCCTTCAAACTTCAAGGTTCCCTTAACTAACCTATCACTAAGCCCCTCTCCTGGCTTTTTCCATCCCCATTTGTGACCATCTGACCCAAGATGATTGATCTTGGTCTTATCAGACCATATGACTTGCTTCCAGTCCTCCAAAGTCCAATCTTTATGAGCATAAGCAAAGTTCAAGCGAGCCTTGTGATATTTGGTAGAAAGTAGAGGGCATTTGGACTTGACTACAGCTTTCATACGAGCCTTTTTCAAGTGACAATGAACTGTGTTAGGATGGAGGGGCTGATTGGTGATAGTGTAAAGAGATTTGGTGACCTGGACAGCATTCTCTGCCCTATTACTAGAGATAAGGCAAATATCATACCGAACATCAATAGAGGAAAGTTTGGATGGACAACCTCTAGTAGAATTTTGAAGGTCAAAATGCTCCTTGGA
Source organism: Neoboletus brunneissimus (assembly GCA_003316195.1). Lineage (NCBI taxonomy): Eukaryota > Fungi > Basidiomycota > Agaricomycetes > Boletales > Boletaceae > Neoboletus > Neoboletus brunneissimus. The sequence continues at coordinate 4,646 of QFEL01010953.1, forward strand.
ACGAAGCCTAGAGATGGTAGCAATGCCAAGGCCTGTAGAGGAGGCAATAGAGCGAAGAGATTGGCCAGCATCAAGCTAAGAAAGAATAGTGTTCTTTTGAGTAGCAGAAAGAGATTGCATGATGATAGTGGTTGGAAGTCAAGAAGCGTGGAAACATATTTGGACTCAGACATCATATTTATATGTATATCTTTGTTTGTAGCACAAAATAACAGCACATATCCACTTGTTTTATTAAGATCCCACTGCTCATATTAAAAGTGACAAAACTGTTCCAATGTGGTTGATGTTTTAAAATAGCCATATCTCTAGTTCCTCTCAACCAAATCACACGGTCTAAGTGCCCATAGGCAGCCAAGGGTGTGTACTATTGTTTGTCTCACCAAGCATAAGCAGAATTTCCACAGGTGTTTGCAGTACACTTCATGCACTCTATTAAAGTGAAATATTGGAACACTTTTGGGAGTCACTGTACATCCATGTGTTTCATATTCCATCAATACACATGATAGTTGTTCTTGTATTTTTTTATTTTTTATTTTCATGTTGGAACTGGTACTTGTGAGTGTTCCAAAGTTCTGGAAAGATATGAAGGATATCATGAACAGAGTCAGAAACATGAAACCTGATGTTGGATAACCGAAGAGATGAAAAAAAAATAATTATTGTATTCCTTTTCATTCATTTTGGTTGTTCGTGTTGAATGGGTTCATCCAAGTGTTCCAGGGTTTCCGAAAGCTCAGACTTGACATGCCTCATACAGTATGCCTCATACAGTATGACCAGTCCATGTGTTAACAGGAAGATACAATGGATATGTTGCTTGACAAGTACAGGATGCTATGGGTCCACACTCCAGTGATGACAGAGAGATTTCCAGCTCCACCATGCCTGTACATACTTCCTTGCCATGTCCAAAAAGCTGCGAGGGATCGTAATTCCGATGCCTTGAGAGATACATTCACCTTGGTGCAAGGTAGAAGCTCAAGGGGCCACTGTGCCATGCAAGTGGTTACCTCTGAATCACCTGGTTGAGCCGAGTATGAAGGTAAAGGAAATGAGTATGAAAGGACCACTGCTTACCATGCACAATTCTTTATGGTCGGCAATAGCTTTCTCCAGTGGGAAAAGCAAAAGTTGAACTCGTCTGGCAAACAACCATGTTTGAATAACTGATACAACACAGTCCAAGTGCCATCCCAGTTGACGTGTTGTGGTGTGATGTAGTTCCAGCAATGGTATGTGGTGATTCCATAGCTGCCCAGTACAGTTGCCTCAGATGCGAGATCCTTCATATGCTTGACCACTAATGGAGCATGCGGCTCCAGGCCGGCAAGGATACATTCAATGTCCTATTAGATGGTGGTAAGATGTTGAAGCCTATGCATAGACAAGATATCAAGAGGATTGAGTGGCCTTGTATAATGGGACACAGTGCGGTAAGCACTGTACCAAGGGAGAAAGGGCCCTACAACTACATATCTGGGGTTGGGACTGATGGTTGTGGTTCATGTTCAAGAAGGATGGAAACTCCTATTGTAACTCAGTCGCAACTTGCAAACTAAGTAGTCGAAGGTACATGCTTATGTAATACTACTAAATACTAGTGTAACTACGCTATACTTCAACACTCCCCCTCGCTTTGTATTCCAGATACAATCAGCATCAGAGGTATAGGAAAGTTGCATGGGCGAGCAAAGCATCAAGCTGGCAAGGAGAATTCAAGACCAAGTTGGAAACGGAACTTCTCAAACTTAACATGTCCAAGGTTCTTAGTGAATATATCCACTGGATTATCATCTCCAGGGATGAATAGTAGTTCTACGTCCTTAGAAACCATCACAGCATTATGTACAAAATGGTATTTGATGTGGATGTGCTTGGATCTCTTTTCGGTAACAGGATTTTGTGCAATAAAGAGTGATCCTTGATTGTCACCACAAACTGGGATTGGTTTTAGATGGTAACCCAATTCTTCCATCATCTGCTTAATCCAGATGGCTTGGCATGTATAGTCACTCAGAGTCATGTACTCAGCTTCAGTTGAAGACAGAGCAGTGGTTTTCTGCAGGTGCAAATTCCAAAGGAAAATGCCATCAGCTAACTTAACAAAGTAGCTGGTTTGAGAGTGACTAGTATCAGGGTCTTGGCCCCAATCTGAGTCTGTACAAGCAATGATCCCAGAATCTTTTGAACTGTCATAGACTAATGAGTAGTCTCTGGTACTGAGTAGATATCAGCAGATATACAGGGCCTTATCAAGGTGTTCCTGTGAGGGATTCACAGAATGTCTAGCCATTTGCATTACAGCATAGGCAATATCCAGGTGAGTACCAATCATGATGTATAATAACGAGCCAATAACTGTCTGAAAGTGTGTCTGCAATTCATGCTTGACAGGGGCATTGTTCTTCACTGGGTAATATCCCTGTGGCAAAGGAGTTTGGGCAGGGTTTGTGTTCTGCATTCCAAATCACTTCAGAACTTTATCCAAATAGGATACTTGATCAATATGGATCCATTTCAGACCTTTTATCCTAATGTTTATCCTGAGAAATTCATGAGGTTTCCCAAGGTTGTGGCATTTCCACTTCTTCATGAATATGGCCTTAAGCTTGTCTATGAGAGCTTTATTGGGTCCACAGAAGAGGGCATCATCTACATAGACAATGGCAAGGATGATATCATTTCCCTTGCAGCATACAAAGAGTCCAGCGTTGGTTTTGAGTTGCTTGAAACCCATTTCCTTCATTGACTTATCAAGTGATCTCCATCAGGCTAAGCCTGCTTGTTTAAGGCCATAGATGGTGTGGAGTAGTTGGAGTAGTTTGCCTTTTAGATGGGGAGGCATAAACCCTTCAGAAAACTCCATATAGAGTTCCTCTTCCAGTTTACCATAGAGAAAGGCTGATCAGACATCGAGGCCCAATATGTACCAACCTTGTAGAGCTGATAGGGCGAGCATGCATCACACCGTCTCAAATCTCACTACTGGGGAGAAGATCTCATCAAAATCAAGGCCTTCGACTTGGGAAAATCCTTTAGCAACTAGTTGAGCCTTTTTATGACTGTCTAATTTGATATCAAACACCCATCGATTTTTAATCACCTTTCGGTTGGGTGGACGATCTATGATCTCGTAGACTTTTTGGTCTTTGAGGATCTGAAGCTCATCCTCACAAGCTTTGCACCATAAGGTCTGCTCAGCTGGAGGGAGCTTGAGAATGTCCCAATAGGTCCAACATCTGTCATTGATGTTGGCAGCATTGAATGGTACTGCCCGAGCACACAAAGTACTTAAGCAATTCTTCTCCCCCTTCCCTGGTCATCCGATCAACATTGTCTTCAGACAGAGTTGGAGATGGTGGGTTGTTGGAGGGTTGAAATGCACCAGGGACTTCTGGCATCTTGGGCTCTGTAGAGGATGTTTTTGATGATTCGCCAATCATATCCTTCCATTGGGATATCCTATTGATGTTGTTAACCTGTTTCACAGGATCCCTTTTGTCACCATAGATATTACCAGGTCTGGTAGGTGGGTGCCAAAGGTGCTCCGATTTTCTAGGTAATGCAGAGGGTGCTGCAGGTGGACAAGGTGCCCTTGGAGGAGTCTGGGGTGCCTGAGGAGGTGGCACAGCAGATGCTGGCTCTTCCTCATCATCTGCAGGGAGCTCTGTGAAATGACCCAAAGCAAGGCTTAGGCAAATCAACTAAAATCACAACAAGGAAGAGGAAAGGGACTGAGAGGATCTCTTTGGATGTAAACTCCCAAGAGAACTAGACTGGAGATTCCAGCCGTAGCCCTCTGGGTTTATATAGCAAACTATCTATGTGTACATGTTGTGATCAAATCTACGATCTAGGGCATAGGGTGAATGGTAATTAAATACATGAGGCATATGCATGTGGAATGGAAGCTAAGCGGAAATGAAAGACATGAGGTGCACACATGGTGTGGCAGAATGGAAGAGAATCATAGGATAGAAATGATTGTGAGATCAAATGTAACCTAATAAAGATAAAGTGTCCATCTGAGATCTGGACTAGCACATGACCTTGTCATGTGACCCTCAAGGGGTATCTCAGAGTCGCACGGAGTCCGTTGTCTCCTAGAAAAAGGTAAAAGAAATAAGTTAGATGTGGTGGTGCATGTGATCTAGTCACATGACTGGGAACTGGTCAAAGAAAATGATAAGTATGAATCGTGAGAACACTCTGTTATGCGACCATAACACTCTGGACTTGGAGCTTTGCGATCAGGAGCTCTTTCACGGGCACAGGGCACTCCAGTGTCTGAGTCATCGGAGTAACCCTCCAGTTCTGAGTGTCTATCCATATCATGGTTGTTACGGTTCGACCTAGGGTAGGGCGACCGTGGACCCGAAAGGTAGAAGCTCCTAGGGACAAAGGTGTTGGCGAGGTGTGCGACTCTAGGGGAGGGACGCAGATGGGAACAAGGATCGAAGGTCCGAAGTTCCAGTCGACTCAGGTCTGAGGCCTTGTTGTCGAGTTCAAGGAGTACGAAGGGGCTAGCCAGTCCAGTGACAGGCGAAGCCGGATCGCGCAAAGGTGAGCTTTAAGGAGTAGATTCGGGAAGCTAAGCTACAGTACAAGGGTGCGAGCTAGTCGTTTAAATAGGGTACCCTACTGCGCACAGACCGAGTCAGATATAGCAAGCATGGGGCAAAGGGGAAGAGGTGCGCGTGGTGTCCGAGCGGGGGTACTACAGCAAGGGCACGGAATCGGGATGGAATGGAAGTAATAGTCGGAAATGAAGAGCGGAGATGAAAGGGGGGCTGCCCGGGGCAGAGGGGAAGGGTTCGAAAAGAACCCGGGCTAGGCTGTGTGGTTTAAGGTTTAAATGAAAAGAAGTATGACCGACCGTGACTGACGATCGCGTGAGATGTAAGAAGCATAGGTGGGGCTAAGACGAGCGAAAGAGAAGAGAGGAAAAAGGTAGATGTAGGGGAAAATTGTAACAATGGTGAGGCGGAGGATTGCGGTGAGAAGCATAGGTGAGTGAAAGGAAAGGAGTAGGAGAAAGAGTAGATATAGGAAGAATCATAACACTAAGTAGATCATTAGCTGTGATTTAGGCTGCAGCTTGCCTATACAAATTTCATCGGGAAGATGCACATAGGCACCACATCTGAATATCCTAAGGTGCAAGATGGATGGCTGTTCCCCTGAAACAAGCTCAAAAGGGGCCCTCCAGTTCATATGAGCTAGAGGTGTACGATTGTACACATGGACTGCATGATCGATAGCAAACTCCCAATAGGAATCAGGAAGGCAAGTGTGAAGTCGCATCACCTGAGCCTTATCCATTATGGTGCAAATAAATCGCTCAGCTCTGCCATTTTGCTGATGCACATGAGATGTGGACTGGAGAACTTTAATGCCATTATCGGCCATGTATTCTTTGAAAGCTTTAGAGGTGAATTCCCCACCAGCATCTGAGCAAAAGCCTTTGATTGTGATGTTATACTGGGTTTTCACCATGGCCATAAACTGTTTAAAGGCACATAACGCCTGATCCTTAGTTTTGATACATTGGATCCACCCATGCAAAGTATAGTCATCATAAAAGACGATCATGTACTTGTATTTATGATACAATTCAATCTCAAATGACTTGAGATCTGAATGAATCAACTCAAAGGGCGTGCTTGCATGTCGCTTGCTATGAGGAAACAACCAATTGGGTTGTTTTCCAAGTTCGCAACCAGGGCAAATAGGTGCTTTCAATGGAATTAGAATTTCCAGAAAGTCTTTGACATGCTTCCTCACAGCTTTGATAACATCGTGTGAAGAGTGACCAAGTCGTCGATGGACGAGCTCAAAGTCAAGCATGTTGATGGTTTCTGCATTTTGATGTTGCTGATGCAGAACAGCAGGAGCATGTACCCAATACATAGTATCGGTTCCATGAGAATGGAATGACAGAACCACTCTCCATTGCTTATGGTGATAGAAGTCGATATGCCTGGGTGAATTTCGCACACTGAGCTCGGAATCATGCAGGAGCATGCCCATAGAGATAAGGTTGATTTTACAATCTGGCATGTAGATAACCAGCGATAGTCACACAATGGTACCTTCCCAGTTGATCAGAACAGACCCTTTTCCTAAGATAGGAGCTACACCATTTGCAGTGTTGGAGTATTCTGGTTTGTCGAAGGGTCTGTACTTGACGAAGTCCTCAAGATATGAAGAGAAGTGCAATGAAGCACCTGAATCTAAAAGCCATAAATCACGATAGTGATCCCTGACAACTTTCTTGCCTTTACTGGTGTGCTTGTTACAGTTATCACACATTGTATATGGTTCAGGCAATGTAGTAGATGTATTGTCAGAACTATCTACTACAGGGAGCGAGCTACATGAAACTAATGAATGCACGCGCTATGGGGCAAACATTTGTGAGTCAGCTGTATAGGAGATGTTATGATTCTTTCCTACACCTACTCTTTTTCCCTACTCTCTGCCCTTCACTCATCCTGGCCTCACCTATGCCTCTCACGCCTTGTGCTTCTGTCAACCACAGTTAGTCACAACCCTTTTCATTTAAACCTTAAACTACACAGCCTAGCCTGGGTTCTGTTCCAAACCCTTTCCCTCTGCCCTGGGTAGCATGCCCTTTCATCTCCACTTTTCATCTCCGAGTATTGTCTCCATTCCATTCCATTCCGTGCCCTTGCTGTAATACCCCTGCTCAGACACCTTGTGCACCCCTTTTCCTTTGCCTTAGACTTACCTCTTTTAGCGTGGTCTGTGTACCATAGGGTACCCTATTTAGTTCCCTTGCTTGCTGTCTTGTACTATAGCTTAGCTTTCCAAATTTTACCCTTGAAGCTCACCTTTGTGCGATCTGCCTTCGCCTGTCACTGGACCAGCTAGGACCTTTGCATCCCTTGCTCTCGACAACAAGGCCTTAGACCTGAGTTGACCGAGGCTACGGACTTTCAATCCTTGCCTCCTCCTGCATCCCATCTGATATATTCACATTGTCACCTTTGTCCCAACCTTCCCTTCATTCAGAGCTTCTCCTTTCAGGTATACAGTCACCCATTCCTAGGTTGAACTGTAACAAAAGCTAAGCTCTTTTCCCTGTGGTTACTATCATTGTAAACCACCCACCATTTCCTACCCCTCTGACGACTATGGATGGCGTGCCACCTACTCTGATTCCCCATCCAACACTGAGGAGAACCCTCCCTCTGAGGAAGAGTCAGAACAGTCCACTGACCTCGACATTTCCATCCTTGATGAAGAAGAACGCTCTAGCCTCCTTCTAAGCCACCAGCTCTCTGCCCAACTTTCCCTCCTCCGAGAACCAACCCCACCCTCCCCTACTCCGATCGCCACCCAACCCGTCTTCCCTCTCCCTACCCTCTCTTCTTCAGCCTCGCATCACCCACCCACCATTACTCAACCACCAGTTCCTTCCCCATTCTCCACCATGTCCTCGTCAAAACCCATTGAACTTCGTATTGGAACCCCTGAAGCCTTTGATGGAGATTACAAGAAGTCGGAGACCTGGCTGAACACTGTCCAGTTTTATCTCCTTGTCAACACCAATGTCTACAACTCTGAAAGTAAGAAGGTCGCATTCGCCCTCTCTTATATGATGGAAGGAACCACCAAGACCTGGGCAGAGGTCTTCTGCAAGAACACCATCACCCTCACCACTGTGACCTTTGGAACCTTTGTTGACTTTGCCACCAAGTTTTACAAAGCCTTTCAACACCAAAACACTGTTGGAAATGCCATAGCTTGGCTCTCCACCACCTGGATGATGCTCAAGAAGGATAAAACCTTCAACCCCCCCCCTCACCACTTACATCGCTGAATTCCAGGGGCGAGTCCAACAAGCCACCATCAAGGATGATAACGTTCTCATTGGGTACTTCACTGCTGGAATCCCCACTTCTATGATAAGGTGCATCATGGCCCTTGACACCGTCCCCACCACCATTGCTGACTGGTACTCTAAAGCTGTCCACTTCCAGACTCAGTGGGAGCGGGCCGATGAAATTTCCAAAAGGAATCAGCAACCCTCCTGCCAGACCTACCAGTTCTTCTCCTCTACCCCTGCTGCCAGGAAAGATTCCAATGCAATGGATATCTCAGCCATCAAAGTCGAGAAAATGACTCCAGCCATCAAGAAACACTATATGGAGAAGAAGCTTTGCTTCTGCTGCTGCAAGCTGGGCCATATATCCTCTCAATGCCCCCACTTCACTTCCCCCCGCAAGCAAGTGAACGCTGTGGCTGAAGAAGCTAAGGACAAAGGAAAGGGGAAGGAGAAAGACAAGGTTCCCAACCTGATAGATTGTGAAGATGATGAAGAAGATACCCCGGCCGTACATTGGGTCCACTACACCTCCTTGGGTTTTTAAATGGGGAAGCAGTTTTGACACCTCCTTCCCCCACCTCTTTATGTGCTTCTGTACTAGTACAAGATATTTCCAAGAAAATGCAGATCTCTGTTCGAGTCATCATACCTTCGCACACCTTGAAAGCCGTCGAAACCCAAGCTCTTATCGACAGCAGTGCAGACATCTCCTGCATCAACTGGGACTTTGTCCACAAACACCACCTACCCATCAAACGCTTGAAAGAATCCATCCTGGTCCACAATATTGATGCCTCTTATAACAAGGATGGGGTGATTAAGTTCACCACCGACCTCTTTGTCAACATCGAAGGTATCACCCAATGAGTAACCTTCCATGTCATGAATTGCAGACACGAGAACCTCATCCTCAGTCTCCCCTGGCTTCGTGGTCTCCCCTGGCTTCACTTGGCCAATCCAACCATCGACTGGGCCACTCCCACCATCCAACATGACGAATCCATAGATGAATCCGAAGAACTCTTCCTTGCCCAAGTAACTGACACCCATCACCATGACTCCAAGTTCCACCACCTGGAACCCCCTTGCCTTTGCAGACATGTCCATACTACTCCATCTGAGGACTCGCACCTCTACTCTTACCTTGACCATCTGTCGGAGAATGACTGGATCAGGGCCACCTATACTGAATATGCAGTCAACCGCATCCTCAAATGCAGCTCTCGTTTCATGTCTAGAAACTCCCTCCTAATCCAAAAACTGACCACTGTCACCAACCTTGCCATAGCAGCTGAAGCTGCAAAGAAACCTGTCGTATTCCCTCCTGAATATTCCCAATTCACCTCTGTCTTTGATGAGGAAGCCACCGCCATGCCACTATCCCACCCCTATGATCACAAGATCAACCTTGACGAGTCTTTTGTGCCAAAGATTGCCAAGGCCTACCCTCTTGCTTCAGAAGAATGACTCATGGCAGAAGCCTTTTTAGACAAAAACCTTAAAACTGGAAAAATCCGCCCCTCGAACTCTCCCCAGGCTTCTCCTTTTTTCTTTGTAAAGAAGAAGGATGGTTCTCTCTGCCCCTGCCAAGACTATCAGTATCTAAACAAACATACGATCTGCGATGCCTACCCCCTTCCATTAATATCTGACCTCATCGACAAATTCTGTGGCTCTTGACTCTATACCAAGTTTGACATACGATGGGGGTACAACAATGTCCAGATCAAGGATGGGCACCAATGGAAAGGCGCATTTATCACCCACAAGGGCCTCTTCGAACCTATGGTCATGTTCTTTGGAATGACCAACTCCCCTGCCATGTTTCAACGGTTCATGAATAATTCCTTTTCCAACATGATTGCTGAGGGATGGCTCGTCATTTACATGGACCACCTTCTTATCTTCTCCCCTGATGCTAAGATTCACAAGGAGCAAACCAAACGCATCCTCCAGCGAATGACTGAGCTAGACCTCCATCTGAAAGTCAAGAAATGCACCTTCGCCACCGAGGAGGTTGAATACCTCAGCATGATCGTCAAACCGGACCAACTTGCCATGGACCCAGTCAAACTTGAAGGGATCTTTGCTTGGCCCCAGCCCGCCACTGTCAAAGGAGTCCACTCTTTTCTCGGTTTTGCTAACTTCTACTGCCAGTTCATCCCAAACTATTCCAACATTGCACACCCCCTTTTTGACCTTACTAAGAAAACCACCAAGTGGAACTGGTCCCCCTCTTGCAAATCCACCTTCCAGGAACTCAAATGGCTATTTCTTGAGAAACCTGTCCTTCACCTCCCCGATTTATCTGCCTCCTTCGCCATCGCCACTGACACATTGAAGTATGCTTCCAGAGCTATCCTTCTCCAGACCAACTCAAATGGCAACTGGCACCCCTGCTCCTACCTCTCTCAGTCATTTATCCCTGCCAAGCACAACTATGACATCTATGACCAAGAACTCCTTGCTGTCATCCGCGCCCTCAAAGCCTGGCGACACTACCTCCATGGCTCCCCCTTCCTGGTCCAGGTTTTCACCGACCATAAGAACCTTACTTACTTCTGCTCTCCCCAAACCCTCAACCATCACCAGGCACATTGGCTCCTCGATCTCACCAACTTTGACCTTAAAATCGTCCATGTCCCTGGGTCCCAACTCACTGGACCCAATGTCCTCTTATGCCGACCAGACCATCTTCCCTGTGATACAGACAATCAGGGGGTCACTCTCTTACCCCCCTCCCTCTTTATCCACCTCATCGACATGGCCTTCTCTGACTGAATTAAATCGGCCTCAGCGGACGGCCCATGTGCCCTTCAAGCATTCCAATCACTCTCCCATGATATCCCAGCATTCCTCCGCTCCCACACTTTCCCTTGGAAATTGCTTGAAGGCGTCCTTACGTATAATGGACACATCTATATCCCAGCCAACTCCTCCCTCCACCACTCCATTCTTCAATGCTGCCATGACCACGCCTCCACCGGCCACCCTGGCTATCTCAAAACTCACCAGCTCATCGCCTCGGAATTCTGGTGGCCCAGCCTCGCCTCCTATATCCACCACTATGTTGAAGGCTGCGCCACCTGTCAACAAAACAAGTCCAACACCCATCCCACCATTCCTGTTACAGTTCAACCTAGGGATGGGCAACCATAGACCCAAAATGTAGAAGCTCAAGGTCAGGAGACTGGGGCGAAGGTGAAGACAAAGTGTTAAGGGGTGTCGAGAGGTGGGGGCACAGATGGAGACAAGGATCAAGGGTCCAAGGTCTCAGTCAACTCAGGTCAATAGCCTTGTTGTCGAGTACAAAGAGGTGCGAAGGACTAAGCTGGTCCAGTAACAGGCAAAGTGGAATTGCATAAGAGTGAGCTTCAAGGTGTAGATTTGGGAAGCTAAGCTACAGTACAGGGTAGCAAACGAGGGAACTAAATAGGGTATCCTATGGTGCACAGACCACGCTGGAAGAGGTAAGTCAAGGGCGAAGGGGAGAGGGTGCACAAGGTGTCTGAGCGGGGGTACTACAGCAAGGGTACGAAATGGAACAGAGCGGAGGCAATAGCCGGAGATGAAGAGCGGAGATGAAAAGGGGCACTGCCCGGGGCGGAGGGGAAGGGTTCAAAGAAGAACCTGGGGTAGGCTTTGTGATTTAAGGTTTAAATAAAAAGG
>QFEL01010959.1:0-26471 GCA_003316195.1 Neoboletus brunneissimus
ACAACGAACCACCACGGATGGTATCACCCAGTGATGTGAACAAACTGAGAACGCGGGCTGTGGCATTGCAATCTCTATGGCCGCGGGAGACGGCCGTGGCGGTCTGCGAACGAATCACGAACCTACCCAAAGCATCGTTCGTCAACCGTCGCCTCCGTCTTCCATGCGTCGCTTTTACTGTCAATAGAATCGCAGTGGTCGTTGACCGGCCCCAATGGCGTGTCTGTCGTGCATCTGTTTCAGCGCTCGGCGACGTCAGTATCAGGACTGCGGATTCACTTCCGCTGCGGGAGCCACATAGATTTCTCCTCGTACATCCGTGGATCCGTGATCTCTTGAGCCCACTTGGTGAGATCAGCGTTGGACATGCCGTGCTGACGAGTAGGCTGACCCGTCATTGCCGTAGGTTTGGCTGCATCGGACGATTACACCCGTGCTCTGTGGTTGATCGCCTGTATCGGGCAGAAATTTAGTGCCCTGCTGCTTCAGCAGCAATCATACCATGGCTACAAACAGGTCGCCGCCGACTACGAGATTGTCGTTCCATCACCCCGAATCACCTCTTCGCAGGATGTTCGTGCAGGGGTACTCGAGGTGTGGGACTATCATCCTGGTCCAGTATGAGCACACTCACGCCCACATTGTTTTTCTTCATGGTTTGTTGCTTTCGTTTGCTCTGTTTTTTTGTTTTGTTTTCGTCGTACTTGTTCTTTCGTTGCTCTGCTGTTAATCGCTCCAACGTTTTCTGTTTTTGTTGCTGCTCTGAGCTCTGAGTTCTATACCCAAGTCTAATTCAGGTCGATAGGACCATTCAACCCGACATACGTCATACGCAGTGTCCCAAAACTTCACGGCAAGTCACTGACATCCGTGGCGAAGACCGCGCTGGTGCTTTTCCTCCCGGGGTTGGAGTCCAAGTTTCGAACTTCGAGCATATGTATCTGTACTTTGGCGCATCGCAATCGAAGCACTCCATCACGAATTCTTCCCCTAGTCCTATTCCCTCGATGGAGACGTATGACCGCCGTATATACTGTATATATAGATGTACGCACAGACCCTATATCCGCTCCCCCTACACCCCAACCAGGTCCGTCAGTCGAAACCAAAAAAAGAAAAGGGAAAGAAAAAGGTGGTACAGTCAATACATGCACATACATGACACCGAAAGCGAGAGAGAGCACAGAACAAGACAAGACAAGACGACCAGAACAGAATAAAACAGAGCAACGAGAGCAACGCCTCGGGCGTCAGCGTACCCGCGAACGAGGCGACCCGAGTGTAGACCCGTCGAAACACCAACGAACCCAGACGTGAACGAGCGTCGCCCCGCAACCCGATCGTATGGCCTCAAGACCCCAAACCTGGCGAGCCCAACGTCGGTATCCGAAGCGGCCCCCCACTATTCCATCTCCATCTCCATCTCCATACCATCCCACGTCTGCTCCGCCCCCTCACTCTTCCCATCCTCCCCCTCCTCTGTCTTACACGCACGCACACGTGACCCATATACCCTTGCCCTACCCACCCTCGTCACACCCTCAAAACCAAGCCCCATATGGCCATCCAGATCCAGATCCAGATCCACGTCCAGACCGTCCCCAAACACCCCCTCATCCTCCTCATCGCTCCTACTCTCCGACGCCGACTGCGACCTCGACCTCGATCCCGACGACCCCGACTTGGACCGGACGGACGAACTCGGGAGGGACCACGTGCCGTTCGAGTCGGGGGCGTATGTATATCGGGAGGAGCTAGACTTGTGATCGTATCCAGACCCACATCTAGACCCAGATCCGGACCCAGACACGAACCCATACTCGTATGCGTTCGACCGGCGCCGTTCCCTTTGCCTCGAGGTATGTGGGAGCGACAACGAATGCGAGTGAGAATGCGAGTGGGCGTGGGCGTGAGGGTGCGCATGGACGTGAACATGCGCATGCGCACTGGCATGGGAATGAGAACGCGAATGCGAGTGGGACAGCGATGCCGACGTTGGCGATCCCCACGATCCAGATGTCACGCTCGCCTCACGCAGCGCGAGCAAATTCAGCGCGTCGTCCTCTGTCGTCGTCGCGGTCTGTTCCGGCACTGGCATCGGCAGACTCTTCTCGTCCATCGCAGACATGGGCGTACTCGATACGCCCAACATCCCAGGACGGACTTGCGTGATACCGATCCCGCCGACTGCATAGTCGTGTAACCGAGGCCGGGCCGACCCAGCGCGGTACGAGTCTAACACCGCACTCGCAGGGACAGAACTCGAAATAGGAAACGGGGTATGGACAGTGGATGCCGATGCCGGTGGCGACGTGGCGGTGGTGGTCGGTGGGACGTCACTGTTTGTCACCGAGGCAGGTAGGGGAACGAGTCCCCCCGAGAGGAAAGATGGCCATAAGGAGCGGTCCTCGGGTAAGGAGGCCGACGAGGGCGACAGATGCGAGAGGATCGCGGCAGCCTGAGCCAAATCCAATTGAGCGTCACTATCCACCGGCCAGGAGAACCAGGCGACGAGAAAGAGGAACAGGCTGGCGCGCCAGGGGAAACCCCCACACCGCCACCCACGCACACACACACAAAATAGGACTCACCTCGAGCAACTGGACCTGTTGATGTTTGCTCAACACAAATTTGGACGCCTCCCGCCACTGCGGGGTATGTTCCCAACGGTGTTTGATCAAACACGACGGATGTCGATAGACCTGGACAAGAAGCGTACGAGACGTACCCCCGACTCAAATTTAGCATCGCAACGAACGTATGCAAGCTGTCGCATTAAGAAATAAATGATCCGACCTTGGAACAACTCTCGCACGTAAATATAGTGCCTCGTTTGCGTCCCGACTTGGAGACATTGACGGAATTGGAGGCGAGGGGGGTATGTGATTGGGGAGGAGATGCCGAGAGGTGGGTGTCGTCGTCGACGTTGGCGGACTCGGGTTCGGACGTACCCTTGGTAGACGTCCCCCGAGGGACCTGAATGGGTTGTGCACTAGGGCCACAGCGATGCGACGCCGTCGTGGGTGAGGAGAGCGAGAGTGCTGCGAGGGATGCGGAAGCGGTTTGCAAGGACGTCGGACTGAGCGAGAATTTAGCCATGAGTGCGTTAGATCCACAGAGAGAATACGGGAGGAAAGAAAAACAACGCAATGGCTGCCCCACGGCTCCCGCCGTCCGGGTGTGGGTGTGGTTCTACTTACAAAGGACGAGTAGCAGCATCGCGGGCATCGCTCAGTCTCCTTCTGGATCTCCCTGCCGAAGAGAGTCGACGGTGCTTGGTGGTATTCGTCGTCGAACCTGTTTGACGTCGTTGATATGAGAATGCCGGGGGTCCCAAGGAAGCGAAAAAAAATGCGGGTCAGGGTAGCGACTCACCCTGTGAAGGCCGAGCTGCAGATTCAGCAGCGATGGACAAGGAGAGCAGGGAGAGATGAGGCTGGTCATTCTATGGAAGAGATCAGTCATCTCACGTCGTCGACTGTTGCGCTCGAGAGCGAACCTGGGACATGACAAGAAACTCGGCGTCGAGCGCATATGTGTCTGGACGAGCTCGGAAATTTCAAGCCCACGAAGCAGTTCACCCCCCCAAATCTGTGCATGTGCCCTTAATTGAACCGAACACGTCCCGTTTTGTGATTTCACCGTCCGGGAGCCGAACAAAAGACAAGTCCTGGTGTGCTACAACAATCTAGAACCCCGCCCATCTGTCCTGTCGACCCCTCCCTACACTCACCGAAGCGTCTCTTCATTCTCCTCGGAGGAACACCATGGGCGTATCGCAGCTACACGGATAGCGGCGTCCCGCACGAGCTACGCCTGTACGTCAACCCAACCCACAGACGAGCAGACCAGGACGAAACCCTAAAACCCACCCCGACCACTCGTTGCCACGACCAGTCTCCCCTTTACCCCATGTACCAGCGTTCGACGATGTGAAATTCCGTCCAGCGATCGAGCTCATGGTCTTCCCGTCTATCTCGGGTCTCGAGGGGATCGGCATGCGTGTGGAAGTAACCACCAAGTCGGGCGTCGCTGCGTTATCGTCTGAGCGGGCGACGTTCATCAAACGGGACTTCTCTTCCTCAAATTGACAAGCCATGTGCCTGGTTGGATCTCGCTGGTAAAAGATGAGGAACGATCGGTGCTTCGGATACGCGTTTCTCCCGACGCGAACACGGACATCACGTTGAGATAAGCATTCAAGCAGCATGATGAATGATATGCTGATGTTGATATGCTGACGAGGCTTTTCCTAGAACGGGCCGAACAGCCATGGCACAGTGGAGAGCGTCACTTGGGACGTATACTGGTGGGACATGAAACTCACCTTGAGACCCAAGCCGAAATCATATCTTGGAGGAGAATCATCCATAGGTGGCGTCTCCGGTGCCTGCCACGCTGGCCAGTCCATTGTCCTTCCTACCCTCACTTCACCACTTCACCACCTCACCACTGATTCTCCTCGGAGAACACCCGTGGCGTATCACCATTCTAGAAGGAATGCCCTTTGCGCACATGCGCTACGCCTGTACGTCAACTCGACTCGCAATGCGAGTGGGCCAGGACAAAAACCCTAAAACCCAGTCCGATCCTCGTTGTGACGCACGAGACCGCAGTCTTGCTTTACCCCATATACTAGCATTCTGCGATGTGAAATTCCGTCTGGCGATTCAGTTCACGTTCTTCTCGTCCACCCTGGGTTATAGATGAGCCATGCGTCGCGTCTCCGGGGGATCGGCATGTCCGCGTGGAAAAAACCCAACGAATCAGACATCGCTGCGTTATCGTCCGAGTGGACGACGTCCATCAAACGGGACTTTTCTTTTCCTCAAATCTTGCAAATTCAGAAAGCTTGTCCCTGGGTTGGATCTCGGCTGGTTAAAGGTGACCGCGATCATGGTTCTCGGAACACGCGGTTTCTCTGACGCGAACACAAATATCACGGGAGAGATAAGGATTCAAAAAGCAACGTGATGTGGTGATGTTGATGTTTTGATAGGTAGATACGCTTGATAGGACTTTTTTTCGCTGCGCGAACGACCGCGGCACTGCAAGTGTTACTTGAGCGTATACTGATGGAATGCGAAGGCCAACCTCTTTTGATCTAAACTCTGATCGCTTCATGGCAAGTGGAGCCATTGATTCATCCATAGATGGTTGTCTCTGGTGGTGGCTGCCACGCTGGCCAATGATGCACCACCCCATCCTGGGACTTACCGTCCTCCTAACACGCACCGAACCGCCTCACTGCTGATTTCTCCTCGGAGGAACGTCAGGGGTGGTATCGCAACGGCCTTCCGTCCCCCTCGCACATCATGAAACCCACGCGACGCGCCCGTACGTGAACCCCATCCACTGTGTCGGTAGCACGAGGATTCTGAAGAAAGAAAAAACAAAAACCCCGCCCCGATGCTCGGTATCACACTTACGTATGATGGGCCGCAGTCTGTTGCTTTCTCGTTACCCCATATACACACACATACTCGCCCACCCAACGTTTGAAGATGTGAAATTCGCTGGACGATTGAATTGGTGTCGAGGAGAGAGGGGGGGAGATACGCCCGCGCTTGCGTCATGTCGTTCATGTCCGAGAAATCGGTGTGACCGTGTGCAAGACGTTTCGTCCCCCCCCCTTCCCTTCGGAAAAACCAAGACGCTCCGTCTTGACGTACCATTTATCGTTGAACGACTGCCCCTGATTAGATCTCGCTAGTCGACGATGAGGCACAGAGAAGGATGTGACGTTCCTTCGGACATGCGTTTTCTATGAGAGAAAAAATCACCGGCGCGAAACAGGGAGAGAGATAAGCGTTCGAGGGGATCTGTCATCTGTTTGATGGGCTCGATAGACGCGTTACGACCACGGCACTGTGCTGTCCTCTATGGCAAAAAGGTGTTCAGCATCCACTCGAGGCGTGTGCTGGTGAACGTGACGCCAAACCTTTGTTTGGTGGTGTCCACTGGTAGGCCGAGATCGCGCATGATTTCGCATGGATGGATGTTTCGGTGGGGGTGCGACGGTCAACGCACGACGACAGGACAGGACTGCCCTGGAACCATGTCGGACAGGTGATAGACACCACGGTGTGTGCACGCACAGCCCTGAATGAAACAAGACGCGACAGTCGGCGGAGGGAAACCCGGCGCGTGAGGTGCTGGTTTTCAAAAGTGAGTTAAGGTTTGTGGACCGTCAAAGAGCGTTCAGAAGAAGGACCAATCGTAAGTGATGAATGAGAACGCGTCGAACGCGGGTCGTTGTCAATGCGAAACTTGGTCTTCCGGGCACGTCGGAAAGTTTATGTCGGGAGGAGCCCTGACGCCCGAGGAACCAAGTTGCAGAAACATCGCATTTGCCAGTTGGCTTTTGAAAGGGCGATCGCGTCGTCCACGGGTCTCTTGGACGCTCGACGTTCAGTGGACATGCACATCACTCTTGT
Source organism: Neoboletus brunneissimus (assembly GCA_003316195.1). Classification (NCBI taxonomy): domain Eukaryota; kingdom Fungi; phylum Basidiomycota; class Agaricomycetes; order Boletales; family Boletaceae; genus Neoboletus; species Neoboletus brunneissimus. The sequence goes on from QFEL01010959.1 coordinate 6,438, forward strand.
TACGTAAGATCCCGAAGCAAAATTTTATTTACATGAAATAATTTTGTTTTTCTACTGTTGCAAGGTCGATTTTGGCAAGACCTGACTCGATGTGATGCGAGTCAGATTTGGACACGTCCTCTTCAACAAGCCCAATCTCACTTCCAAGGCTCGGTTCAAACACACGGACATGGCCAAACCGGTGAACAAGACCGCGCACCCGTTCGACAAGGTCCGTTTCGAGGCCCTCCTCAACCGTCGTTTCTTTTACGCACCCGCGTTCGAGATCTATGGGGGTACGTCCGGATCGTCTTGCATCACTCGTCTCACCCACCCCCAATCGGACAGGCGTCGCAGGTCTGTACGACTACGGTCCGCCCGGATCCTCTTTGCAAGCCAACATCATCGCCGAATGGCGTCGTCATTTTATCATTCAGGATCACATGCTCGAACTCGACACGACGATCATGACCCCCGCAGCCGTGTTTGAGACGTCTGGACACGTTGCCCGGTTCGCGGACTGGATGGTCAAGGATACCAAGACGGGGGACGTCCTTCGCGCGGATCATCTGGTCAAGAACGTCCTCGAGGCAAGGCTCGCGGGAGATCGCGAGGCGCGCGGACTAGCCGCACAACCGGCCAAGGAGGACGAGAAGAAGAAGAAGAAAAAGGTCAAGAGCGTCGCGGTGCAGCTGGCGGAAGACAAGATCAAGGCATACGAGCGTGTTCTCGCGCAGGTGTGTTTGGGCTGACTTGTCTGTATCGCGGTACTGTGCTCAGACGGGGTCAGCTGGATAATTTTTCTGGCCCAGAGCTCGGGGAGCTCTGTCGGACGCACGACATTCGGAACCCAGACACGGGGAACGAGGTTGGTGAACCGCAGCAGTTCAATCTCATGTTTGCGAGCAGCATCGGACCGACGGGGCAACACCCTGGGTAACGTCATCTGCATGGTTCTTGCCCTGTTCCTCATGTGATCCCCGCTAGCTTCCTTCGACCTGAAACGGCACAAGGGCACTTTCTCAATTTTTCGCGTCTGCTAGAGTTCAACAACGGTCGGATCCCGTTCGCATCCGCCCAAATCGGGCGTTCGTTCCGCAATGAGATCTCACCGCGGGCGGGCCTGTTGCGCGTCCGTGAGTTTACGATGGGCGAGATCGAGCACTATGTAGACCCCGAAGACAAGCGACACCCCCGGTTTGCGGAGTGCCGAGACGTCGTGCTCACGCTGCTCGACCGACACGTGCAGGCGCAGGGGCTGACGACGGTGAGACAGATGGCGATCGGGGACGCGGTGGAGGGGGGTGTGGTCGCGAACGAGACGCTGGGGTATTTTTTAGCGCGGATCCAGCTGTTTCTGGTGCACATCGGGATCGATCCGACGCGTCTGCGGTTCCGGCAGCACATGGCGAACGAGATGGCGCACTACGCGACGGACTGCTGGGACGCGGAGATTGAGAACGCGACGGGGTGGACGGAGTGTGTCGGGTGCGCGGATCGGGCGGCGTATGATTTGGGGGTGCACGCGGCCAGGACGGGGCATGCGCTGGTGGTGAGGTCGGCGCTGAAGGAGCCGGTCGTGACGGTGCGGGCGGTGGCCGAGTTCGACAAGAAGGCGCTCGGGAAGACGCTCGGCCGGGACGCGGGGGTCGTGCAGAAGATCGTGGGGGAGATGGGCCAGACGGCGCTGGTCCGGCTGAAGGAAGCGCTCGCAGAGGGGTGAGTCTCGGCCGCGGAGATGTCACGTCGCTCACGTCCCTCGCAGTTCGGCGACGATCGAGGCCGAGGGGGGTCCGATCACACTCACGCCCGATCTCGTCACGATACAGCCCAAGACGTTCAAACAGTCCGGTCCGTTTTTGGTCGTGTTCTCGATGGGATCCGCACACTCACCGATGACGTAGTCCGCGAATACACGCCAAACGTCATCGAGCCCTCCTTTGGCTTCGGTCGCATCCTCTACACCCTCCTCGAGCACGTCTTTTGGTCCCGCGAACAGGACGTCGATCGCGGCGTAGGTCTCTCCCCCCCGACGTCGCCGTCTGCTCACACCACACAGGTCCTCTCCCTCCCCCCCGTCGTCGCACCCACCAAGGTCCTCATCGTCCCGCTCAGCGCCAGGGACGAGTTCGCGCCCCTCGTCCACGAAGTCTGTGCGTGTCGCCCCCATCCCACCGCCTCGTGCCCTCACTCCCCACAGCCACGAAGCTCCGCAAGGCAGGCATCTTCGCCAGAGTCGACGACTCCAACACCTCCATCGGAAAACGCTATGCCCGCAACGACGAGCTCGGGACTCCCTTTGGTGTCACCCTCGACTTTGCGTGTACGTCCCTGCCTCTCCACCCCGAACACGACCTGACCCCCCGAACAGCGGTCCAGAACAGGACGATGACGCTCCGGTACGTGTCCCGTCCACCACCCCGAACGCGAATCGCTGAGACAGTGTGCACAGCGAGCGCGACACCACCGAACAGCTGATCGGCACCATCGACGAGGTGATTGCAGTCGTGACAGATCTCGTCCAGGGCACGCTCGACTGGCCCGCGGCCCACGACCGCTTGGCAGTGTACGATGGCGTTCAGGCCGTCGATTAATCGCCATCCCAATCTCATATCACCCATATCGGCCGGCGCAGGAATGAACCGCACCTCGACGTAATAACAAGGACAAAAAATAGACTTTTTGCTCCGAGGAGAAAATAGCGGTCAGGGCGAAAGGGAGTACGTATTGATAAAGTATTGGGCATAGATACATGGGTGCGATCAGATTATATGAGAAAGAGATGCCCACTTGCTGTGAGATGAACGCATCGATTGGATGGCCAGCGCACGCACACTGGCATCTATCCATCCAGAGCCTGCATCGCTTTGCCATCCCTATCGGCATCTTCCATTGGCGCAGTACCATCTGACACGGCATGGCCATGGCCACCCGCGACACATGGCTGCGATCCCACGTCGACGGTGAGAACGCAATCATAGATCGCGGAAAAAAATCGGCGCCTTCCTCATCTGGGCCTCCATGTTTCTTCCTACAGTCAGGGTGGAGGCGGGCAGATGACAGGCAGTACGATACATTGCAGTCTTACGGCACTTTGCATGATACACCATGCCACTGGCAGGCCGCCATACCCACAGTGTCAGCGAGCGTTGGATGGCCCTCCGATGCTCGTTGGACACGAGGCTCGAGTGTCGTTATCCACACGGACACGGCTGCGGTACATCTCGGGACGACCCTGCAGAGAAGCAACGACGGAGGGAAAGAGATAAACGATACGGACGCCTCGTATAGTCATAGGGGCGAACAACCTCCGTCCTTTCCTACCGAGAAACCGTCTGGTTGCCATGCCATACATATCCTTTCTCTCGATCGCGAGACGCAGACCCAAAACGAGCGAGAGCGGGTGGTCGAGAGTGTGAACATGCTTATCGGTGCCGGTGGATACGATGCGACGAGGGAGCAGGGGCGCGGGTGCAATGAGGAACGTGAGCGTGAGATGTCAGCTCACGGCAATGGCCATGAACCTGGAGGCATATGTATAAGCCTGTCCATGTGGGATCGGACGAGATTCGACCGCACAGCCAATGGACATTGCCAGATAGCCTTTGCGGGACATTTCCTAGGAGACCGCGCGTGGGTCATAGAGAGGGTAGTTGGATAACCGGGACAGGTTCCTTGAGAAACGACCCTCAAAATTTAGGCGAAGATGGCAGACCCCATCCAAACCGTCGTCGATGGTATTACGACCGAAATAAAGAGATCTCAGATGGCCGCGCATCGTTATGAGAACACCACCACCAGCACTGCGCGGGAACGTCCTCTCGGCTATAAGTACCACCCCCCCGTCTCTCTCTCTCCCCCAAGACCATCATGGCCTCTCTCCGCCACGACAAGCTCGTCGCCCTCCCGAGTCTGTCCTGCGCACTCTCCTCCCTCCCACAGGCTACCAGCCTCGACAGCGTCTCGCTCCATCCGAGCATGTACGCCCAACACGCCGCCGAGAGCGAAGCCAAGGTACGCCTCCCCTCCCTGTCTCTCCTGACGCGTCTCACCTCTCGTCCAGCTCAGAAAAGTCTTGTCCAAGACCGCATCGACGCCCCACAGCGCCGCCCCAACGCTTCCTTATATGCAGTCTGTACGTTCCCGCCCGCCCGCCCCCGCGCGCGTCCTGACCCCTCCCAAAGGCATCCCACGCAGACTCGCCCAATTCTTCACCGCCATTGATGATGCGTAAATCGGTACGTCCGCCCTATAAGCCATCACGACCGACCGCTCATCCCTTCCTCCTCAGCAAAAACCAAAATTCCAGGCTTAGACGCCGCCGGCATCTAGAACCCGCGTCGCCCCCCTTCTTGCCTTATCTCCACCTCATTTTGCTGGGTTGGATTATTTGTAGACCTAGTATCGCCCAGACACCACCCGCGGCACCCCCTCTCGTTTGCATTTCCTTTCCTCTACACCCGCATCACACTCGAGCATCGCATTACATAGACACATTTGCATACCTAGCTATATTCATACCATGGCATTCTCTCTCTCTCTCTCTCCATCTCTGCCTCTTCTTTATATTCCTCGTCTTTGGGTCTAACCGATGCCTAGAGCTCGGAAAATAGTCGATGACCATCTGCAGGCATTGGTTTTGTATCTAGCTCCAGCGGTTTTTTTTCATATCGTAGATTATAATGCCAATATCTTTTTCTTTTCTTCCCTTCTCCTTTTGGGTAAGCGTGCCTGTACGCGTGCCGAAGACGACGTAAGAGAATGACAACGGATATATTCGTACTGCCCCTGGTCACTTGCTTGGTACATCCAATCATATTAATGATTTAATCAGCCATCGTCGGACGATTTTTTTTTTCAAAATGTTTAGTTCGCTGGCGTTGTCAAGTTTTGAAAACGCGTTTCAGCGTGGTTGTCGTCGCACGCGTTGAATGGGGGGGAGGGTTCCAAGTGGCTAGGGTCGATTATCCAGAGTCCCGGATGGACACGTTTCAAAAACCTTTTTTCGACCAGAACGCCATTCAGGGTCCAGTGCGGTTGGAACATACGCGCGCGTGTGTCTGTGTCTGCCGCTTCCATCAGTTTGGTCCGTCGAGGTTCGAGAATGGACCCATGACGCCAGTGCACCCCCAACTTCCAACGTCTCATCGAATACAGCGATCGCGGGCAATCAAGAAATCGAGACTCGGGGCCTCAGGGTTCGTTTGTAAATCGTGTGTACTGTATTCACGGGTCGTATGGGCATGCCCTGGGCCCCTGGAACACCCGATCGTCGGTATACAGTGCATCCATATGTACGGATATATACAATATCAATCCGTCAAATATATGTATATGTACGAGTCACTGGCTCCCCGGAGGGACACATTCGAACGCGTGGACGACGGCCTTGAGGCATCAGGGTCGTCAGGTCCAACCGGGCATCAAAAAAGCAGTTCAGGCCTGGTTTTGGTGGTACCTTGTTGATATGCGGTGGGGCGGGGCGGGGCGGGGGGACGGAAAGTTCCATGGGGGGGTTCTGTGTTCCAGTCTCCCGGTGGACATCACGCAGCGATGATCGGGCCGCGGCCGGTAAATCAGACAATACGGTTTGATGGTGATGCATGCGACTACGATTGAAGTTGTTATGAGGTGGCGTTGCGCGGTGATTATAATTGTGCATTGCACCACCACTATAATGGATTCGTGCATAACGAGGGGAGAGGTTCTATAGATATCCAGCTACCAGTGCATTATGGATGGAATGGAATTCTACATAGGTTTCCTTTTTTGGGAATATGTATTTAATTGTTCTATACGCCCATTGGACGTTTTTACGTCGTGTGATAGGCCGAGTCATCGCGACCACAGTTCAATTGCAGTATGATCGATGGCGCGGTCGGGTGATCAGAGGTACCGACAAGTCGTAGATGTAGAACGCAAACACAATTCAGGGACCCTCAAAGGCCTCCAGCGTTCGACCTCTCCGTTTCGTTCGGTGGGTGTCAGGTCCCCCCATAAACGTGCTCGCCACGCGATCAAATGTGGCGTGGCGGAGAAAATATACATAAGCGCGAGTGCAAGTGTCAGTGTCAATCGAGAAGCGAGTAGAGCGGTGCGGGTTTGACGGTGCACTGCACTGTGCGGCAGACGGCTCGCGGTTTCGATCGAGTTTCGGTTCGTAGGTTGTAGGGTTTTGTCGTGCTGATCGTCCGAATGCCGCCGTGCGCGTGCTAGGCGCTGCGGGTCCACAGCATTGGCAGCTCTACCCCAGTTTCGTCGGTCCTGTCATTGGATTTGGGGTGGCTACGATGGTGCCGGTAGTGGGTAGTTGTCACCGGGTTCTCGGGCCAAGTCCATTGGTCGATCAGTGGTGTTTGTATGCCACAGTGCGTGTCCGGATACTGGGAAAAAGAAATATAACACGAACACGTGGTTCGAGCTGTTCGATGGGGGTACAATTGTTAGGTTGAACCGTTACTTGAACGTCGAGGGGGCAATCCAGAGCAGCTTTTTTTTGAGCACGAACGGCTGTAAGACGTGTAACTGGGCGCAACATTGCGGGTTTTTTCTTGACCGTACGGATCGGCATCGCCGCGGGCGTGTTTTTTGGGGGGTAGTCGTGTCTCAGGCTTCGTCCCTGGACTAGTCCTATCACGACATAGTTAGGTCTACAACGTGATGCGGATGACGAGGCGACCGGAACCCAGGCTTGCAGGGACTTGGTCGTAACGTATGTGAAACTTGTGTGAATACGCCGACGGTTCGAACTTCGCGCGTCCCTGAGGGGTCCAAAGTCAACCTTGTCACATAATGTAAGAAATCCCCTAGAGATGAACCTTTTTACTCGAGAAACAAAAAGAGAGAAGGGGAAAAAAGGATGAAACGAGAGTGTGTGGTAACCACAGCACGTAAGGTTTCCTCCATCTGAGAGTTACTCCTGTGGGTCCTTGGAAATGGCAAATGCTCGCCACGGGTCCTTTGAACGATTTGTGGCCTAGGATGTGTGAGCAAGGCTGGCATCTGTCAGCGGCAGGCTCGAGTTGAGCTGGCGAGTGTGAGGGACGGAGAAGATATGATAGCGATGGTGATAGTGATAGCGATACGATCGAGGTCCATATGGGTCCATCTTTGGTTCGCCTTGTTCTTTTGCCAGCTGGCAATCACGGAGCGGGCCTTCATCGACATCGCTCGTTACTAGGTGTCCCCTGGCAGGCTTGATGAGATGGGCAAATGTCTACCTAGATTGCGGCGGCAGATGTACATAGCTGCCCCAGATACAGTCGTGTTTTTTTTCCTTGGCTCTAGTGTTTGGTGAATGATGGCATCTCGTGATCAAGACCCTCAGGTCTTCTTTTCGGTTCCCACCCCGCACGGTACGTGGTTCGTTTCCCGAATTACCGGCCTCCGTTGAGCTTCACATAAATGCTTTCTAGGGCGCTTGCACCCTGTGTGGGGGAACGACTTTGATACTCACTATTGCTTCATCGCTGCAACGCGACTCAGTTCTATCCGAGTCCTTCTGGTTATACCGTATCAGCCGTTCTCCGGATCAGGTCGCCGACTCGGAGATCTCCCCGTCTACGTGGACTCGAGTCTCACGCCTCGATATCAAGCCTCACAGTCAGGGTCCAACACAAGCGTGGGCGTCTATGTGTGTGCGGAGGGGGACGCCACTGCCAAACTGGCACTTGATAGGCAGAAAAAGGGGAGCCCCCCCATGGTTGACCGCCCCGTCGGACGTCCCTGTTACTTGGCGCGTCGGCAATCGTTCCAGACGCCATTTACCTTGAATAATTCATCACCGATCATACCATCGTTGGCTATTGGGCTCACTAGCGCGGGGGCACTTCGGGAGTCGGGCCTTTTGGCTCATTTACGCGATCGATCGCCACCGGCGCAGGGCGGCTTATCTTTCCGGTTCGATTCGATTACTTTATTGCAACCTTTTTTTTCCATGAATACTCTTGGCCCCTGGGGGTCGATGACTGTATCCAAGGTACTCCGTCCAAGCTTATCTTGTTATGGTATGTACACTACGGTCACTGACCAGACAAGTCCCAGGCTGCAGCAACGTCGAGCACCCCCAAACCACTCCCAAGATGAGTGACCCTGAGCGGGGCTGTCAAGTGGCTTACCCGGGGACCAGAGTCCAGAACGCCTCGTAGGGTTACTGCTGTGTCTCGGTGAAGTCGCTTTTCCTTTTGGTGCGCGTTACGTTTTGGCGCGTTGGTTAGCTTGATGTTGATGCTGAGTGTGGGTTTACGGACAGATGTGTCAAGCTTTTGAGTGCTCCGCGCCGTCTAGGTCTGGACACATACGGAGGTACGGGATCACTGTCGTCGGTGATCGCATACGGCCTCGTTCAAAAGTTCAGCCGGTTCACACCTCTCCCGTTCCTATCCTCATTGGTTGCCCCGCCCACATAGGGGCATGGGTGGGTTCTCTTGCTATCCAGTGCCACGCGCGTGGCATGACGAGCTTCGGATGCCTCCGAGCTTCTTGCCCGTCAGTACCGCGACCTGACGCACGTACGTTTCAGAGTATACGTCATTCACCAAAAAAAAGGGGGGACGGTGAAAGGTTAAACTGAACGCTTCTTTTGCCCCTGCTCTCGAAGACGTGTTGGGACCCTCAAAAAGATTCTTATCGAATCGCCTGGATGCGGTAGGTGCTTGTATGGATGCAGCTATTGGATCCGGGAGGGGTGACGGTGGGTTACGGACACGGACGCGGACGCGGACGTTTTGCGCGGATATGCATCATGCCCGTACGTTGACACACTCCCGGGCGTAGATCACTCTCCTAATTTCTTAAAATTTCCTTGGTGGGGATAGATCGGTTCCTCGTCACCGCGGGGTGAGATTCGTATTCAGAGGCGATAGGGCACTTATGAACTTCGATGGCTGAATGTGGTCGCCGTGAACCGAGAAACGGGAAACGATGAAGAATAAAAAGCTTATCCCAATTCCCGTTCCCAGATCGCGTGGGGCTTGTGAGTCGTAGGTCTTTGAGTGGAGACGGTCGTCGGGGCGGAGGGCCGTGGTACGTAGCACATACGTTGTCCGAGGCCCTTTGAGATGTTCAGTTTTCATCATTCCACAGCTACTTTTGGGCATGCGTTCCCACTTCCCGGCGAACATCTCGTGGGTGCAAGCAACTTGAAGATGGGCCATACTTGAATCCCGGGATATATACTGGTGCATTGAGTGTTGGGTAGGTGGATACGTTGCTTGATCAGCGTTCCAACTCCCAGCAGCCAGCTCAGCCACGTCGCCGTGCGATCCGAGACCATATAATGGGGGCGACGGACAGGGAAAGCAGCGGCGCTTCTAATTGCTACTTTTTCCTCTGGTATATCGTTGCCCCTATGCCCAAAGGTGGTTCACGTTTCAACGTTGCAAGTGTGCCACTGACGTTTTGCGTCCCCACCGCCTCTACAGTGTTGCATTTAGCCATACTCGATACAAACTCATCACGTGACGGGTTGGACATAAGATCGGCAGCCGGGTCGGGCCACGGAAGCGAGCTCCTGAATATTGTGGCATCGACCATACTCATTACATCGACCCAGTCCGGTTCGAGATGACACGCTCAAAGGCTGTATCTGATTGTGACCTACGGTTACCCGATTCTATCCCTTCCACCCATCGATACGTCCCTGGATCGATACAATACCCATAGCGGCCTGACCCGCTTCAAACAGTGTGTGCTGTACGGGGCATATTATATATATTTGGCACAGAGTGCTAATCGTGTGGTGACTTTGATTCTCGGCTCCCTCGTGGGCGTGGAGTCGGATGTTGCAGCACACTACAGTCGTAGCGCTCTCAAACGCTACCCACAACTCGCCTACCACACTACACGCCATGGCCAACAACAGCCTGGATACGCTCGTCGACGACATTATCATTCAAATTCTACAGATCTTACCTGTACATGCCGTGCTCTCTCTACGCAAGGTGAGTTCCTATCGTCGTCAGAAACGAAAACGAGCTAGCTCAAAGGGAGAGCGAGACGTCTCGGCGGTACTATCTGCTCACTAAATTCCGCTGCGTCTGGTATGCCCGATTCTGCGCCGATGTCTTGGCGCGTAATCTACCCCTGCCAGGTCACCCATGTCCCCTCTCCTTGCTCTCCGCGGCGGAACTGGAACGACGTACGTTACGAGCGCTGTACCTCCACCACGCGTGGCCACGTTTGTCTGCGAATACGCTCGTTTCCAAGCACCACCACACCGGTGCGCGCGTGGACCAAGTTGTGTTCATTCCCGGCGGGATGGAATTATTGACAGTACAGGGCGACAAGGTGGTGCATTGGCTCATCGTTAGTTGGCCCGGGCTCAGTCAGGGATTGAAGCACATTGGGGAATGGACACCGTTTGAGGGGGTACCGTGTCGAGTCGTCAAGGATGGGGATGTGCCCGGTGTGATTGTTATCGGGCCGAGAGAACCGTTGGGGTGATTCATTTTTATTTATTTTCCGCGTATTTTCGAAAGAAAGGGGTTAGCTGACTATGTGCGTCAGATCCCATCGGTTCGCCAAGGTACTCTCGACGAGTTTGAAAGCGCCATTTGTGACGCTGTGTGAGTATGCACGCGTACCGGGGGTCGTGGCGGGTATATGGAGACATTTGTTGTTGTTGGATACGACAAGAGAGCTTGGAGGTGGTGGTTTGGAACTCCTTGATTGGCACGCACAGACGACTGGGACGGCGCTTCTTCCGTGTTTTCCCGATCTGGTGAGTACCGTCTGCCCACCGTCGCGTCTTGTGACCTGAACACCACTGTTTGTGGCTCTTTCACCCCCCCCCTCTCTCTAGTTTGGCAGTTTTCTTGATTTCGTGATGTTTGCTGGTCATCTCCTCGTCGTGTGGGAACACTGCGTGAGCGTCTTCCCCGTCCCTCGTGTTCCAGCGGATGGTCAGATTGTCGTGGAGCCTAAGCGGGTGTTTATGTTCCAAGAGGCGATCAGTCGACCACTTGGGTTTACGACGTGCGTTGCGCGCCCCGTCGTGCCACTGCACCGGAACCCCAACGCCCACCTTGACCAAGACGCGGGTTGGGACGCAGACTGGGATTGGAATGGACAGTGCAAACAATACCCATCACCGGCGCTGGGTATGTCGCCTACGTTAACGATTGCGGCGCGGTCGAGAAGGCGAGCGGAGAGCGTGTCAATGGTGATGTTGGTACCACTCGTGGATGAAGAGGATCGCAAAGAGGGGGTGGTTGCCGACACGAACAGGTTTTTGTATCGTTTGACGTATCTGCCTCCACACGTGCCAGCGACATGGCGGTCGGGAAACCAGGGAGGAGAGGGAGGCATAGGCGGCCTAGTGCCTCCACGCGGGTGTACGACCCTCTGTCTCGGCTCGTCTGGACGCGGCGTGTTCGTCGTCGGTCGGGAGCTCCGTCTTGTGAGTCCTGGGTTACTCATGTTGCCCCCGTACGAGATGCAGTTTGGACCGGTGTTTGAAACGGGGGAGGCTTTATATGTCGTGGACCGGCATCGGCAACGGGGTCCCGATCGGATGAACTTGGACGAGGACACGCATACGAACGTGTGGGCCGGCGCAGAGGAAGAGAGCACGAGCGGAGATAAGGTGGATTTTGACGAGGGCATGGGACGGTTCGTTGTGGCAAAGGAACATGGGGGGTTTGAAGTCGTACAGCTGGACTAGGCGACTTTGTGGGGGGTGAGAGATGTACCAAGAGTTATGGATACGATTAGGGGCATGCTTACTTGGGGGATAGATAGTATTGATGGACTCATTTGGGGCGTATCAGGACGTGACGAATGATACTCTAATATTGCATTTTTCTCTGAATCTGATATCATGAGTATTTGGTGTCCAGCTCGACATATCCCTCTATTGGATCGACGGTCTTTTGTTTTCGTTCCGGGAATGGGCGAGATCTAGACACTAGATCTGTCCCATGCGTTTGCGATTTGGCGATGATGATCATTTTTGTCGAGCACGGCTACTGACCCATTTTCAAAACACACAATGCAAGACAAAGCAGCAAAGACGACCTCGAGCGCTCTAGACTGACTGACAAGTTAATTCTGGGGGAAGGTGACTCTGCCAAACGCTCCATCATGAAGCGATGCCATTGATCTAGATCGGATCTACTCGGGTGAGCCGAGTAGATCCGATCCTGGATTGTTGATTCCGTTTCAACATGTCTAAAACTTGTATTTATAGACTCTGACGCACGTTTTTGGGTCTGGAACCCTCGACTATGGATGTGAGCAGGTGGAAGATGACCGTGTGGTGTGTGTTCCTTTCTTTCTTTCTTTCTGACAGAATGATATGATTGAGGTGTGGATATGGGGTACAGGTCCGACAAGGTTCCGAGCGACAATGCTCGATGATCGGTTTCTGCACAGTTGCGTGTCGGGAAGGGCAGCGCTTGGGGAATGGGGTGTTGGTCAATTGATCGAATCGAGGGAAAAGAGTACGAGTTAGAGTGATCGCAGTTTGAAGCTTGATGTCAGGGCAAGATGGCCGAGCGGTCTAAGGCGCTGGAATCAGGTTGTAGGATATACATACCTATCCAGTCCGAAAGGGCACGAGTTCGAATCTCGTTCTTGTCAAATATTTTTTTTCCGTTTTTTGTGGCGGTAACAAGAATGGTGGTGTACCCCGGCCCGTCGTCCGGACTCTGCAGATGAAATGGAGAGTCCGATCGAGAACAGTAGCTCAGCTGATACTCGAATATTGACGCTGAAGTTCGTGTACCAAGCACGCGTGAAGACGTGTCTCTGATCATGAATACCCTTGATCAGTGAACGCACTCTCGAAAATGGAATGAAGATACCGAGCAGAGGTAGAACTTGGCCGTTGGAAGATTCGGACCATCACGTTGTAGTGAGTACTGCTGTGAATTTTCGCCACTTTTCGGACACGCCACCGAGTCGAGCGATCCATGTTTTCGTATACTTATCGACGGTTTGATCGACTCATCAGTCCTAGAGCGGACGCCCGGAACTGCCATTTAGTCTCGGTAGATCTCAGGGGCTTCTTTTTGGCTTTGTTCTTATCTAGCACGACTCGACCACGTATTTCACAGGGTGTGCTGCAAACTACTGCAAGCGTCTGCCTTTCCGTTCCGTCACGGTATTCCGCAACTCCATTTTTCTGTCGTGTTCTGCCCAGCTATCTGAAAATGTCAGATAAATGTGCCGCATGATCTCGTGTGTCAGTCGATGACTGTCCATAAGACACCTGTCTTCCCACAGGTTTCGCAGAGTCACATTTTTGCGGGTGAATTACGTGAATGCCAAGCTCGCTCTGCTAAGCTCGGTGGTGTGGCGGCCTAAGCGACGTGCAGTACTTCCGACGAGCTGAGAGGAAATCGCGTCTACATCAGGCTGACCTGCCCTCGCCTACTTATTGCCTCACAAGGATGAACGACAACAGTGCGTCTACCGCCCTTCCGCAGCCGGTGCGTGTTCCCCGGCTTTTATTTATCCTGGACCCATGATGCCTGGGGCGTTGTTGCTTTTTTACAGGATTATCGGCGACCACGGACTGTCCACGGCATTCTCTACTTGGTTATGGGATGTTTGTTGTTCCTGATTATCAAGTGTTTTCTTTCTTATCTTTGCTCAGGCTGCATGGCTGATAAGCACTAGGCTGGAAAATCTCACCTATATAACTCCACAGCGCCGCCGTAACCTGTTCCCCCTTATTGTCTCAGGTTGAACACATCGAGGACCCGCTTCTCTGCGCAACATGTCTCAGAGTCAAATACTTCCACAAGGTGCAGGATATGGCGTCGGTACGTCTCGTGTTGACTCTTCGATATCGTATGAGTACGAACTGAACGCATATTACTAGTGGTTGGTAAGCATAGGCACTCGCATGAGCGACTGACAACGAGCTCACGTGCCTTCCAATTCAGGGATTGGGTTGTTCTTCAGTGCTTTCATGATTTGCCTGACCGCCATTCAGGCAAGATATACCGGAGTTTCACCTCGCAATTCGGAGGAGTTTACCTCTGCTTCACGCTCAATCAAGCCAGGTCTCATCGCGTCTGGTATCGTCTCCGCCTGGACTTGGGCCGCCACGCTGGTAAGTACAATGCAGTAGTTTGTCATATTCAAGTGGATTTGAACTCGTCGTCAGCTTCAATCGAGTGCAATTGCTTATAGATATGGTATAGCTGGGCCGTGGTGGTATGCTGCAGGCGCGACGGTACAGGTCCTCTTGTTTGCCCAGTTGGCCGCAAAACTCAAGTTGAATGCACCGTACGCGCACACGTGGTTGGAGATCATTGCTACGCGATGGGGGAAACTCGCCCACTTGATTTTCATGGGCTTTGGATTGGCCACGAATATTATCGTGTCCTCTATGCTCGTCCTTGGCGGATCAGCGACCGTAACCAGCTTGACTGGCATGAACACCATCGCCGCATGTTTCCTAATTCCTTTTGGAGTTGCGATCTATGTCGTGGTTGGCGGCATGCGGTCTACGTTACTTTGCGACTAGTGCGTGTTTTGACCACTTGGTCTGTCTTCCCTCATCCACACCAAACTCCAGTACCCACACCTCCGTTCTCTTTGCTATCATCTTTACATTCATATTCACAGTCTACGCCACCTCAGGCTACATTGGTTCGATCAGTAGAATGCACCATCTTCTCTCGGAGGCTACACAACTCATGCCAGTTGCTGGAAATGCCGGTGGATCCTATCTCACACTCCGATCCTTGAACGGGTTGATATTCGGCGTCATCAACATTATCGGGAACTTTGCCACCGTGTTCCAGGACCAAGCGTATTATCAACGCGCCATTGCTAGCCGACCGGCCACGACCGTCAAGGCATACTTGATGGGAGGGCTAGCCTGGTTTGCAGTTCCGTTTGCGTTCTCCACGACCCTCGGCTTGGCTGCTGTAGCGCTTGGAGCTGTTCCTGCACCTTCATCACCGACCCAAGTGCCCACTGCGAACGGCTTCGTACCCTTGCTCCAGCCTCTAACGCAAGACGAGATCTCAGCAGGACTGCCTGCCTCCTTCTCCGCTGCGACACTCCTGGGCCAAGGTGGTGCGGCAGCGTTGTTAGTCGTATTATTCTTGGCCGTGACGAGTGCTACGAGCGCCGAGTTGATTGCAGTCTCGGCACTTTTGACATATGATGTCTATGTGGTAAGATCATTTTACGTGCGACATACACGAAAGGGCTAAATCCATTTAACAGAGGTACGTAAATCCTCAAGCTACGGAGCAACAAATTCTGCGAATGAGTCACCTCGGCGTATGTATTCTCCTCTCTAGTTATCGCATCCCTTTAACAACGCTCTTATAGGTCGCCATCTTTGCCCTTGTAATGGGCATCGCCGGCACCATTTTCTACTACATTGGAGTGTCCATGGGTTGGCTCTACGTGCGTCGGAACTGTTTGTGTAGCGAGATGGATCTCAGGACTGATTCACTGTTGTGGATCAGACCTTTATGGGTGTCATTCTCGGCTCAGCTGTCGTTCCCATTGCACTCTGCATCACGTGGAGTAAAGCTAATCGTATAGGATGCATTGCCGGCGCAGTGATTGGGTTTGTCGTTGGTGTTGCTGCCTGGCTCGGTGTCACGGCAGGATTGAATGAAGGCGTCATCAACGTAACTGTAAGTCAATTCGTTTACATACAAGACCTCAGCTCATGTTGCATTGCTCTTGTATTAGACAAGCGGAGGTGCGATCAAGATCACGAGTAGCGAAGTGGTGTCCATATTGAAATTCCCAAACCAGGTAACTACGAGATGCTTGGTGGAAACCTCGCATCGATTGCAGTAGGCGGCATCGTCTCCATGATCATATCTTTGATCGTATGTTGATCTTCAATTCCTCGGAGCACGTAGGATATATTGACCTCTTGAACTATTTACAGTGGCCAGATAATTACGACTTTGCGGGAACTAGGGCGATCAACTTGCCAGTTGTGAAGAGGACGACCATCCATTACGTTCCAGATGTGGAAGCTGAGAAGAAGGACGCACAAGTATCAGTCACGTCCGTCTCAGACAAAACTGAGCTCGACAATGAACTCGATCCTGTGGGCCTCAAGAAGGCATTCAGATTCGCTGTGTGGGCGTCTGTGATCATGGTATGGTTCAAGCGAAAAGATTTTCAGTGGTGTGCTCCTGATCAAAGTCGCATCTCTTTTTGTTTGCAGACGGTGATATTCCTCATCCTCATCCCTCTCCCTCTGTTTGGAGCGTCCACGGTGTATAGTGTGGCTGGTTTCTCCGTCTGGGTTGTGATCGGAATCCTCTGGGCGTTCTGTTCGGCGTTTGCAGTTGTCCTGTACCCTCTATGGGAAAGTAGGGCTGCTTTAATGTTGGTTATAAAGGGAATGATCAAGGTGAGCACCCATTTTCGTTGTGAATTTTGGAATGCCTGCTCAACTTTGCCTCCAGGATATTTATTCCCCTGGGTCTGGGGCATATGTCACGCCTACCCCTGTAGAAGAGGCTGATGCATGAACGGCTGATAGGTTATGTGTAGTACAGTAGTACTTGGACCTGACAACCCAATAAGATAGTTTACTACCTCAGTTGTTCTACCATCACCATATACCGTTCTCTTGGCCCTGAGGGTGGGGGAGGGCAATTGCCTTTTCTGTCGGTATTAATCAATACACCGCTGCGAGCACGAGCTTGCAGAGGCGGTGACTACCACAACCGGTCAAAGGCAATGGCACAACTACCAGGCAGTCCAGAAGATCTCGGTCGCCAAACCACACTTCCCTGGACACCAGGCGAAGGCGGCGAGTCTCTCATGCAAGCCATCCAAGCGTTGGAAATCTACAAGAAGAAGGATCCTTCCAAAGGTCCGTCTCACGGCCTCGACGTCTCGCACGTTCTGACGGGGGACCGTGATTTGTTGTTGGTGTGCGTGCGGGGACAGTGGTCGTACGGTTTAAAGCTGTCGGTAATGCCCCGATCATGAAGCAAAACTTTTACAAGATCACGGCTGCGAACCGATTTCAGGCGGTGATTCAGTTTTTGAGAAAGGAGTTGGGGTGGAAAGCCGGGGAGCCATTGGTATGGGGCTGGTTCTTCTTGCTTCTTGCTTCTTGTTCCTTGGATCCTGTTCTTCATACTCGGAGTGATGACACGAACTGACGCCGTTCCGTTCCCCTTTCTCGGTTCGTTGCTGCACAACCAAAAGTTCACGTACATCAATTTGGCGTTCTCGCCTGCGCCAGACGATACGGTATCGAACTTGTTCAAGGTGAAGTGCACCGCTCTGCCGATGTCGTCGTGTTCGCTTGCTAAGACGGGGACCTTTGTGCAGTCGTTTGCGACTGACGGCCATCTCATCGTGAACTATAGGTTAGTCATTATCGCTTCTAGGCACGTCTCTACCCATGCCTTCTTTCCTCTTCCACACGCGTCGTGTCTGACACTTCGTCCCCAGTACGACAGCAGCGTGGGGTTAATTCCCTGACAGTAGTCCCCACTTTCGCACTACTCGTGATGTCATCACTTCTCACCTGCAGCAATCATCTACAATACATCTCTGTCGTCCATTCCCCATACAAGACCAGACGAAGGGGCGCACATATAATGAATGGTATACAGCGCATGCTCGGACGCCATTGCCACGATTACATCCAGGACTTTGTGTACATAGAGACACGCAACTCACAGCTCATCTCGATGTTGGTTCGCGCTTGTTTTTCGGTTCTGATCTAGTGCGAGGCGGTTCTCGTGATTTCATCTCATTCACACATACACAGGTATTCCGGCGATGATAGTAATCTGAAGGGGAAAGCCTCCTGCTGCAAGAGAGTGACTTCGTCCACTGATTGCGATATGATATCTACAGTCCAGGTCCGACGGTTACCTTCTCTTGCCCCACCACATGGCCAATCGAGGGTTATCTAACAGCAGAAACGATCGACTGGAAGGCCACCTTTAGCTGCCATTAATAGAATGACGCTGGTTTCGGCGGGACGATATCCCTCTATGACGATCGTATGTAGAGTGGGTCGGATCGCAGTGATCGAGATTGCCGAAATGTCTTTTCAAATCCATGACTTATCACGTAGTGTCCCTCCTGATCTGCGGACGGACGGCCTCATGGGCAACGAGACGTATCCTATCTCGGATCCGCGTCACCGATGCGTGACCTACGCTCATGTGGCGTTCTCCAAAGCCTTTCGCCGGTAACCGATGCCATCGTGGCAGCCAAGTCAGCCAGGTCGGTTCGATCGATAGTAGCGTTGATTGGAACATGGGCCGAGTTCATATCTTGTGTCATCCTCGCTCGGATGAACCCCGCCGGAAGCCTCTCCCGCTGAGTCATCGCCATTTGTTTCAAAGGGATACACGTATGGGTCCGTGTGCCTGAGCTTGAACCTATGATTCTATCGGGAGGGGGAGGACGTAACGTTGGGAGACCGGCGACCGTCTCTGTGAAATCGTATGCTAAGGTTCCCGCGGCGATTGTCATGGAAGGAAGCTGAGCGGACGGAACGTGGATAATTAATCCCATGGTGCGAGGGGTACATGCGTGGGTCTTTCGGATTGCTCATCTGTGCCAATCCATCCAACATGGTGAGTCTATTGCATTCCAGACCAACAGGGGGTGTAACATGTGACTCACTACAGTTGACGTTCAAAGCATGACATCTTGGCGACGCGCTGTATGACATCAAGATGTAGCAAGGAAACCTATGTTTCCGTACCCGCCGGATTAACATACTTTGTCCCAGGTCCTGGAAGAAACGTGTGCTTCGAATGATTGAGAGTTGCACCCTCGCTGGTGTTTGTCTAAAGTGAGCACTCTGGTACCATGCGTCAGGTGGTAGGTGCGACGGTTTATCACTACTGATCATAACTTTGGCCTATAGCCATGTTCAGCAGCGCGCCCAGACCGAGAGTTGACTAGTTGACTAGCCATCCTCTAGAGCTCCCTACTTGCACCTAACATCTCCATTCATTGCTTTAATGGCTGGCTTTATTTGGTTTCCTTCGTATTCTTTTCTTACTTTACGCTGAGCTAACCACACTGAGCTTACTAAGCGGAGCCACTCGTTCATTCATTCGTCTACATAGGAGCCACTCCCCTAAGTTTATTGGTTGTCAGTTCGGACGTCGACGAACATGGCCACTCAGTGCATTTTTCCAGCAGAACTTATCTGCAACATTCTCTCTCACACAGATCCTCGAGATATCGTTCGGTGGCGAACGGTACGTCTGTGTTTCGTTGGCTGAAAATGCGAGTTCTGATCATTGATTATACTTGCACCCCTCTCCTATAGGTTTCGAAGTGGTTCAGCAGTATCACCTATGACGTTGTACTTTGGCAAACGCTGTATACAAACGCACCCTTCCCTCGTCCTCCTGGACCATCTCCCTCTCAATCGACCGAGTCTCTCCAGCGGACGCTAGTAAAATCAGCACAACTCGCGCAGTCATGGACGACGGGGCCTATGCGAGACGTATCGAGCATTGATATCCATCTCGAGGGGAAGCCAAGCAGGCCCCATAAACTTATCCACGGAAGATGGCTTGTTGACTGCGAATCAGAGAGACGATTCGTGCTTCGTGATGTCAATGGTGAGGCCGAGACTCGTACACGGCAAGTGTTGTGGGAGGAGGAAAGCTTGGTGGTGGCATCCTGGGATATGTTCCCGATGGCGTCTGTGGAGGAGGGACTGTGTGTCGTGTACGTGTTATTGGGGTTGCCCAATAAGCAATGGTATGCCTGCATTTGTCCTCTCAGTCTGCCCTCCTGCGGAGGGCGGCTTTTGATTTGGACGTGCTTTGACTCGTCCCCGCACAGGAAGTTGTTAGAATTTCGATTGAATGATCAGTCTGGGGAGCTGTATAACTCCGTTGCCATGGACCCCCCTGCATCCGAGTACGTGCGCCGGGCAGAACTTTATGGAGGAAAGTCGCCATTCCTCTATATCCCGGGCAGACCAATGTACGTGATATTTGATACGCGAACACGTATGTTTTATGAACTTCCCGAGTTCCGTATTGTATTGGTATGTGGTGGCTATACGAATGGCACACGTAAAGTGATATTAAAGTTCATTGGGAACACTAGGACGAAACG
>QFEL01010960.1:0-10196 GCA_003316195.1 Neoboletus brunneissimus
ATTCGCATACTTATATACCGGACATCTAGTACACCTATTCCTTATCTTGACCTTACCTGGGTATCCCCCTCGCATCGTAGCACCTGTACTTTGCATCTACGCCCAATGTCACTGCTTTGATCTTCTTCTACTGTCGTCTGGCGCCCCCGTCAGGACTTCCTCGACTAGAAGAAGCTCCCAGGTCTACGTCTCCAGCTTACCTGGTTGGAACGTAACAACCTCGTCACCGACCTTCCCCTATCCGGGGGCTTTGATTCTCTTTTGGTCATGGTCGACCATGGGCTTACTAAGGGGGTGATTCTCTGCCCCACCAACAAAACCGTGACTGCGGAAGGAATCGCTATCCTATTTTTCCTCTCCATCTACAAACGCTTCGGCCTTTTTGACAAAGTCATCTCTGATCAGGGACCTCAATTCGCCTCGGCATTCACCAGGGAACTCGGGAAACTCCTCAACTACGACCTCACCCTCTCCACCGCCTATCACCCCCAAACTGACGGGAAAACTGAACGTGTCAACCAAGAGGTCAAGACCTACCTCCGGATCTTTTGTGGAGCACACCCTACGACCTGGGCCAACTCGATTGCCAATGCCGAATTCGCCCACAACCACCGCCCCCATTCCGTCACAAACCAATCTCCGTTCTACCTCATGATGGGCTACGAACCCCGCACCCTACCATCAGTCATCTCCGAAACCTCCCTACCCGCAGTCGCCTCCTGCATCAAGAACTTGACAGCTGCCTGTGATGAAGCCCTAGCAGCCCACGAACTCGCACGCCAAGTAATGACATCACGCAACCGGAGGAAGTTCAAACCTTTCAAGAAAGGAGATAAGGTTTGGCTCGAAGCCCGCAATTTGAAATGATCAGTCATTAACCTCAAATTCGCACCTAAACGGGAAGGACCCTTCGTCATTACCGAAACCCTCTCCCCTATCGTCTACCGCCTCCGCATACCCTCTACCTGGAAAATACACCCTGTCTTCCACGCCTCCCTATTAACCCTGTACAAGGAGAACTCCATGCACGGCCCCAATTTCCCTGCTCCACCACCGGACCTTGTAGACGGCGAAGAGGAATACGAAATCGAGAAGATTCTGAAACACCGAGGCTCCGCCCGCTCCCGCTCGTATTTGATACGTTGGAAAGGGTACACTGCGGAAGAAGACTCCTGGGTCCCTGAGCGCGACCTCAAACATTCGAAGGCCGCCCTCCTCGACTATAAGAAACAACACCCGAGACACTTCCCCTCTAACACTCGCTCTCGCTCCTAACCCAACCATCGCTCGCCAACCACTATGCCCTGCTCTGACACTCCCACCAATGACTATTATCCCGCCACCATCCCGGTCTCCGTCGCCACCTCTTCTGTCTCCTCAATCCCTCCGTCAACTATTACCTCGCCTACTCCTTCTTCTACTCTTTACGATCCTATACCCTTTGTCGAAGACATATCCCTGCCTTCGTCCCGTATCGCTTCTCCTGGCTGGGGCTCTCCTTCTCCTCCCCCTCATCAACCCCCTCCTATTCCTCTTGCAGGCCCTGCTACTCCCGCAACGGTCGCCTCAGTAGATCTCCCTGTCTTCGCCCACTGCCTCCGGGACGACCTTCCCAATGGCAAGGCACTCCAACAGCTATGCACCCTCCTCCGAGAGACTTGCCTTATGGTCTCCGTCTCCTCCCACCTCAACCTCTGTTCCCCCCTTTGGGCCCTGTACAAGGCCTATCTCCAATACTCCCGTCTCCATCTCCTCACCGCTCGCCCCAACTCTTCAGCCAGCGCCCACGTCGCTATCCTCGAGCTACAGATTGATCAAATCACAGAGAAGCTCGAAGGGAACCTCGTCATGGCTATGTACCAGCTCGGAATGCTAGAGTTCCTGAAGGAGATCAAGCAATATGATACCAAACTTTCTACCTTTTCCACCCTCGCTCCCGACATTCCCTCCGCTTCGTCCTCTCCCCTGAACGATGATGAAATCCGCTTCATGGAACGGGTGGAGGCCCACTGGACTGGACACAAAAATCGCGCAGCTCTTCCCCCATCCCACCCGCATACTATCAATGCCCACACTGCCTTCGCTGGGCCCCAGATCACTACGGCTCCTGCTGCTCGCTTTACCGACATGTCAACACCTCTCGAACGTCTTCGGCAGCGTCTTCGTCCTCGCGTAATACCCACTCCTCCTCGTCTTCTGCTGCCCCCCCACCTCGTCCAGTACCACCACCTCGTCATGCCTCCTCTCGCCCTCGTCGTCGGCCCACCCCAGCACCCCCTCGCCGTTCCCTACCCGCACCCCCACGCCCCCCTACCCCTGAATATGACAACAACGATGACGTCTACGACGACATCGCCTGGGGCAACATCACTGGCTCCCCCTACGGCGGGTCAGCTGACCTCTACTGAGATTTCTTTGCCAGTGGCTCGAAGGATAAACCAGGGGTAATGTTACGATTCACTCCTGCAGTCTACCTTTTTCTCCCTCTCTCGCACTCACCCCCACTTTACCTATGCTTCTTACGTCTTACATTTCCTATGCTTCTTACGTCTCTCGCTTCCTCTGGTCACGGTCAGTAATGATCCCTTTTCATTTAAACCTTAAACCACACAGCCTAGCCCGGGTTCTTCTCTGAACCCTTCCCCTCCGCCCCGGGCAGCGCCCCCTTTTATCTCCGATCTTCATCTCCGGCTATTGCTCCCGTTCCGTTCCATTTCGTGCCCTTGCTGTAGTACCCCCGCTTGGACACCATGCGCACCCCTTTCCCCTTTGCCCTGTACCTACCATTCCTGACTCGGTCTGTGCGCAGTAGGGTACACTACTTAAACAACTAGCTCACGTCCCTGTACCATAGCTTAGCTTCCCAAAATCTACTCTCGATAAGCTCACCTTTGCGCGATCAGCCCTTTGCCTGTTACTGGACCGGCTAGGACCCTCGCACCCCTCGTACTCGACAACAAGGCCTTAGACCTGAGTCAACCAAGGCTTTGGACCTTAGATCCTCGCCTTCACCCGCATCCCTTCAACCTCCGTACCCTTATGCCTTTAGCTTGAGCTACTACCTTCGGGTCTACGGTCGCCCACCTCTGGTCGAACCGTAACAGCTTCTATGGTGTCATATACCATATCTCTGACTTTGGAACCCTCTCTGACTTCTGTAGATATGAACTCTGATGCAATCTCCTTGAGATGCACTGTAAGGTGAGGCCAACACCTCAATCCCTCTGAAACTCTGGAATGTCAGAGTCAACCCTAGGAGTCCAGCATGGTCCTAACATATGGACACAGTGTTGGCATTGTACACAACATGGTTAGCATACTTTGGAATTTTCATGAGCATGATTATTTCAGTGATCTTTTGAGGAATGTCATAATCCAGCTCATGGAGCTGGAAGAAATACCCATTGAGCTTGGCAAAGGTGGAGGCAGGATGTGATGTTTCTGGAATAGTGAGGGTGTTGAGTGCCTTAAACTTGATAAAGGCAGCAGCAGAAGTGGTAATATTGTATTTGTCCTTGAGAGCATCCAAAACCTGCTTGGTAGTCTGAAAGGAGTCAAAAGAAGAAAGCAAGTGCTTCTTGATACAAAGCCAAATAGATCCAGTGGCCTGGTCATCTTCATTTTGCCAGGAGTCAATGTCATCCTGCTTGCTCTTTTTGATGTTGGCCATGTCTGCAGGCTGAGGACAGCTGTGGATCATGATGAAGTGCCAAAGGCCTTGGAAATGGAGGTACATTTGCATGCCCTCCATCCAGGCATGGTAGTTGACAATGTTGAGCATGAGGATATTGTTGAAGGCATTGCCAGAGTTGGACATGTTGGTAGTAAGGGTAGAGATCTGGACAATGTCATCAGTAACCTTAACCATTTGTTGAAAAAGATAGAAAAGGAGGAGTACAAGACTCACTCAATGAATTGAAGTCCTAGCTATAAAATGGCATAGTCACCCCTACAACAGAGGTCTATAAACTTGCAGTTTGGATGACAAAGTTGCGCCTAAACTCATAAAGTCAATAGTGAATAGAACATATAGGAGACAACATTGCCAGGCATTTTATTGCACTAGGCATGAGTTGACAATTGAGGAGTGGGGCAAAAATCACATACCATACAACCAGGTGGTAAGATCCAGGGAGCCAAGAGCATCCACCTTTTGCTGGAATGCCACTTGGGGCTCATAACCTGGGGACTTGGCTGATGGTTGTGGTTATAGTTCAAGAAGAATTGTAACTCCTATTGTAACTCAGTTGCAACTTGCAAACTAAGTAGTCAAAGGTACATGCTTATATAATACTACTATTCTAGTGTATCTATGGTGTTATGATCTGTTATAAGCCCCTATTCTTTTTCAGCTAAACCCCTGTCACACACCTGTGAGAACTCACCTCACACCTGTACCCTGGCCCTCATTCTTGTCTTTTCTCACCTAAGAAGGTTGTCATTGTTTTCTCTTGATGCCCTTGCTTGGCTCTACACCTGGACTTCACTTGGAACTTTCATTTCCATTTACCCCCCCACCTCTAAGTGTAATAATATATACCTTATTTTTCAAAATTTACACCTAACACTTAAATTTAACACTTTATCTTCATCTTCCCTCGATGCATGCATGTGATCGTGGGAACACACATGTGATAGGTCTAACATTATCAGCATGTGTTATTAATTTCTGCTCTTCTCCCACGCGCTGCTTCCTCTTACTCATCATTCTCTCACATTAGTCATCCTCTTACTCATAATTCCCATGCCAAGCATGGTCTGTGCATGCCCCTGTAACATATATAAAGTAGACACCATATAACTGGACACTCCAGTCTAATCCACTTCATTGTTGGCTTTCAGATCTTACTAGCGGGTTGAGCATGTCTCTTCCTTGTGGGATTATTGGAGCTCTAACAGCTTCAACCTGGAACTTGGCTATTATCCATCTCGTCTCTTATCTTCATTCACGAGATTCTAGTGTGTGCCCTATAAGTTAGTCCGGCCAGTGTTGAGAACTCAATCCCTTTGAGATCATAACACTAAGTTACTATTACGGTTCGACCGGGGGAGGGCGACTGTAGACCCAAAGGTGGAAGCTCGAGTTGAGGGCATAAGAAGGAGGCGAGGGTTAGATTCACAGGGGAGGGCGAGAATCAGAGGTCCGAGGCCCAAGTCGACTCAGGTCCGAGGCCTTACTATTGAGGACAAAGAATACAAAGGGCTCAGTCGGTCCAGTGACAGACGAGAGCGAGTCGTACAAAGGTGAGCTTATTAGGAGTATATTTGGGAAGCTAAGCTGGAGTACATGGGTACTGGCTAGCGGTTTAAATATTGTACCCTACTGCGCACGGACTGAGTTGGAAGTGGTAAGTACAGGGTGAAGGGGGGGAGGATGCACATAGTGTCCAAGCGGGGGTACTACAGCAAGGGCACAGAGTGGAGGTAAACGGAAGCAGTATTCGGAGATGAAAGGCGGAGATGAAAGGGGCGCTGTCCAGGGCGGAATGGAAAGGTTTGAAAGAGAACCTGGGCTAGGCTGTGTAGGTTTAGGGTTTAAAGTGGAAAGACACTGTTAGAGGCCGGCAATGAGTCACAGTACCGTGGGCCACGGTGTAACGGGCAGAAGGAGAAGGCATAGGCGAGAGAAATGTACAGATGGGTGAGGAAAAGAGTAGTCGTACGAATGGATTGTAACAGTTACCTCCTTCACTCTAACCTCCATCCCTCACCTATTCCCATGTCTACTTAGGAATGGCCCTTTGTCCCAACACCCTGGACCTTCACTGGTCACATCTGGGGATCTTTCCCATCACTGTCTTTGCTCTATGTATTTCACTGGGATCTTCCCCCAAGGTTACCCCATATACATTTTCCTTTATCTTTTCACTTTGACACTTTATTACCATACTCTTTAAAGCTGTCATGCTCACCCCCTTTGCCCTATCCATGCATCTTACCAACATTATGCTGTAGTATCCCCCTTTGCCTGCTTATGTGGCCTTTTTTGTCACTCTTTCACACTTGGCACTTAGCTTATGCATCCTTCTGATCCCTTCACCCTTTGCCCATGCCCCTGGCCCACATTCAGGCTCCTCTTGATTTGTATACTTATATACCAGACCACCTTAGACACTTATTCCCCATATTGACCTTACTTGGATTCCCTCCTAGTGATGTAGCTCTTGTACTTTGCACTGTACCAATATTAACCCTTGATTATCTTCTACCATTGTGTGGCGCCCCCATCAGGACTCTTTCAACTAGAAAATACTATCCAGGTCTATGTGTCAGATCTACCTGGGCTTGAATGTAACATATGGTATACTTCAACAATAATAACACACAGGGCAGGTGTTCTTTACCTGCCAATCAGCCTGATTACATGCAAGGGTTTCCTTCACATACATATTAACCTGTCATTACAGTAGGAGGTAAACATTGAAGGCATCAGCAAGGACAGTGTGATAGTGGTAGAAGTAAGGCAACTGATAGATGTCAGCTTATGAATAAGCAAAGTGTTTTCAAAACATATCTTGTAAATGTCACAAACAACCTTGGCAAAAGCTTCAATACTGAAGAATGGTTTCCAGAGGTGAAGTTATTGATAGAGTTCAAGTGTGGAGATGAAGACAGCAATTGTGGTGGTATGGGGAGTTGGGCTGAGGTGCCCATTTGTTATATATCATCCCTCCAACCTCCCTCTGACCATCTCCATTTGTCCTCCAGTGCATTCTCACCCAGAACTCAAACTTGAACCTCCAGATTTCCCCTCTGTATTTAGTTTCCATATATATACTAGTTCTGCACTATAGATACTTCTGATCCTGTGCTTTGCATAGGAGCATAGCTCCAGCTCCATTCTCCTCCATTTTCTGTATTACTCAGTTACTTACAAATCCACTCCACTCCAATTACTAATACCTATAATCTCCATAGTATATAAAGTATTCTGAACACTCCTGTACCTACTTTAGTTCTGATATCATCTTAGACTCAGACTCCCACCTTCCAAGCAACTCCTGCTTAATTTCTTCCATTCTAAAATACGAGACACCAATGATCAACAAGGGTACACCACATAAGGTGAAGCCAAATATCTCAACTCTCCAAACTCTAATACATTGGAGTTATCCCTCAGAGTTCCAGCTTGGTCTTAACACCATTGAGTACAAGGGCCTTAACTGTGCTTTCGATCATTGCAGCATGGGACACAGTAATCTCAGCATTGACAATGTATGTTATAATTTTCCTTTGGTTCTCACTCCCCAGCCTGGTCTCTTTGTCACTTGGCCCACCAGTTATGTTTCCCATTGATTTCCTAGACTTTAGCTATTCTCTTTCCAAATTTATCTCTCATCTCTCTGACTTCACCCTTTCACTATACTATAGGCTGTTCCACATAGCATTCTTGGACTCTGTTTTGATACTTATTGTCTCTTTCCTCAGACTCTCACTATAGGCCCCAGCAATGGTATATTGCTCCCTATTGCTCCCTATAGGTGCTGTTGCATTCAAACCCAGGTAGGCCCAAGACATAGACCGGTAAGTGACTTCTTATCAAGAAGGTCCTGACAGAGGCACCAGATGATAGAAAAAGGTGATCAAGGAGGTTGCATAGGCAGGGTACGTGAATACAAGGGGTATAGCCGGTAGGGACTAGGTACAAGTCCAGAGGAAGAACTGGTAGGAACAAGGTACGAGGTCGGGATGGTAACTGGTAAGCTGAAGCTAGGGTACAAGTGTATTCAAAGGTCCAGTATAAGTACTATGCAAATGAAGAGGAGCCCGAATGTGGGCCAAGGACATGGGCCAAGGGTGAGGACATCAGAGGGACACGCAAGCCTGGGTGACAAGTGTGAAATGTACAAGGTAAATGTTATAGTTCGACTTAGGGACAGGCAACCATAGACCTGAAAGGGAGAAGCTTGAGGTCGAGAGGCTGGGGGGAAGGCAAAGGCAAAGTGCTAAAGGGTGCCAAGAGGTGGGGGTACAGATGGAGACAAGGATCAAGGGTCCAAGGTCTCAGTCGACTCAGGTCAATAGCCTTGTTGTCGAGTACAAAGTGGTGCGAGGGACCAAGCCAGTCCAGTGACAGGCAAAGTGGGATTGCACAGAGGTGAGCTTCAAGGTGTAGATTCAGGAAGCTAAGCTATAGTACAAGGTAGCTGGCAAGCAAACTAAATAGGATACCCTAAGGTGCACAGACCATGCTGGAAGGGGTAAGTCTAGGGCAAAGGGAATGGGGTGCACAAGGTGTCCAAGCGGAGGTACTATAGCAAGGACACAAAATGGGACGGAATAGAGGCAATAGCTGGAGATAAAAGGTGGAGATGAAAAGGGGCACTGCCCAGGCGGAGGGGAAGGGTTCAAAGAGGAACCTGGGCTAGGCTATGTAGTTTAAGGTTTAAATGAACAGGGTCGGGACCAACCATGACTGATAGAAGTGTGCGACATGAGAAGCATAGGTAAGACTAGGGCAAGTGAAGGGGAAAGAGTAGGAAAAAGAGTAGGTGTAGAAATGAATCGTAACAGTAAAGGCTGCACAAGCAGGTGAGAAGGGTGGATTACAGCATGATGTCGGTAAAATGCATAACTGGGGCGAAGGATGCACGTAGATGGTGCCGATGATAAGGTAAATGAAAAGTGTCAAGGTGAATAAGAAGAATGCAAAAGCATACGAGGGAGCCAGGGGGAGATCCCAGGCAGATATGAGGACAAAGGACAATGACGGGGAAGATCCCCAGATGTGACCCATGAAGGTCCAAGGTGACAGGAGAGTAGGGCATTCCTGAGTAGGCATGGGAACAGGTCTATGGCGGAGGGTAGGGGGGAGGAGGTAACTCGGAGTGGGGATGAAGGTGGAAGATGAGGAGTCCAAGTGATGTCAAGTCGTAAGACCAAGCAAGGGGGTTACAGTAGGAACAATGACAGCCTCCTTAGACAAGGAGGGACAAGGACAAGGGGTGAGGTACAAGTGTACAGATGATTCTCACAGGTGTGAGACAGGGGTTGAGCCGAAAAATGGATAGGGGCTAGATGAGTTGTAACAGGTGCTGGTTACCTATTATGGACAATTTCCCTTATGAGAACATAGGTTTTCCCTAGAATATAGATAGTCCTGCCTTAAACAGATGTTATGTGTTATGGTTTGACCAAGAAAGGGTGACCATAGGCCTGAAAGAGGAAAACTCTAGCATGAAGAGAGGGCAAAGAGCAAAAGCAAGGTTGGGGACGCAGGAGAAGGCACAGATCAAAGGTCCTAGCCTTGGTTGACTCAGGTCTAGAGCCTTATTGTTGAGTGTGAAGTGGACTAAGTTCTAGTGAAGTCCTAGCTGGTCTAGTGGCAGGCGAAGGGGGATCACACAAGGGTGAGCTTTAAAGTAAGAATTTGGGAAAATAAGCCACTATACAGGAGTGTTGGTGAGTGGATTAAATATGGTACCCTATTGCATATAGACTGAGTCAGATCCAGGAAGTATAGGGCTAAGGAAAAGAGGATATATGCATGGTGTCCAAGTGGGGATACTACAGCAGGGGCATGTATGGAAGGAAAATGGAAGAAGTAGATCGGAAATGAAGTGCAGAGATAAAAGTGGCACTGCCCAGAGTGGAGGGAATGGGTTCAGAACAGAACCCAGGCTGTTACGTTCCAACCGGGTAGCTGGCAACGTAGACCTGGGAGCTTCTTCTAATCAAGGAAGTCCTGACGGGGGCGCCAGACAACAGTAGAAGAAGATCAAAGTATGGCATTGGGCATAGGTGCAATATACGTGAGCTACAATGCGAAGGGGAATACCCAGGTAAGACGAAGATAGGGATTAGGTATATGAAGAGGTCCAGTATATATGTAGGTGAATAAAGAGGAGCCCGAATATGGGCCAAGGGTGCAGGCAAAGGGCAGGGTCGTCAAAAGGACGCGCAAGCTAAAGTGCCAGGTGTGAAATAAGTGAGGGTGGGGCCATGTAAGTGGGGTGAAGGGAAAACTACAGCATGACGTCAGTGGATGCATGACTAGG
Source organism: Neoboletus brunneissimus (assembly GCA_003316195.1). NCBI lineage: Eukaryota > Fungi > Basidiomycota > Agaricomycetes > Boletales > Boletaceae > Neoboletus > Neoboletus brunneissimus. The sequence goes on from QFEL01010960.1 coordinate 9,999, forward strand.
ACAAAGGGCATGCTGATAGCACCAACGGTAAGGTAAATGAAAAGTGTCAAGGTGAATAAGAAGGACGAGAGAGCGTACGAGGGCGCCAGGGGGAGATCCTGGGCAGATACGAGGACAAATGACAGTGATGGGGAAGATTCTCAGATGTGACTGGTGAAGGTCCAAGGTGACCGGGAAGAAGGGCGTTCCTGGTAGGCA